>PVKS010031167.1:0-23703 GCA_004027875.1 Aplodontia rufa
CACATGCATGCACACACACATGTGCCCGCACAACAACACAAGCACACACATGCACACTCACAATGCACATACATACACATGTGCATGCATACACATATGTATCACGCAGGTTAACACACATACGCATAGACATGTGCACAGACACCCCCGCCACTGGCTCCACTTCCCTAAAGAACCTTTACTAATAAATTCCACCCAGTAAAATAAAAGCTTTAACAGGTTTCCTGCTAACTCTAAGGGAAGAGCTGCCCTGGGCTCCCACGTCGAGTCACTGATCACCGAGTGCAAACATGCTCCACTCCCCGTGGGTGGCTGCACCCTGCTTCCCTGCGCAGCCACAGTGGCTTCTCGTTGGAGTGGTTGAGAGCGCAGGTGTTGGAGCCAGACACCTTAGGTTCAAATCCGAGCTCTGCCACTTGGATGCTTTGTGACCCTGAGCAAACCACGCACCTGTTCTTGGCCTTGGTTTACTAACCTATAAAATGGCAAAACTAATATCACCACCTGCCTGGTAGGATCATCGTAAGAACTGAGTTAATAGAGGCAAAGAACTTGCCACAGGGCCGCACTCAGGGAGCCCTTCTGCCGGTTAGGACAGGGCTGCTTAGGGATGGCACGTCACTTCCGCTCAAACCTGGTCCGAAATGCGTAAGGAGTTGAGTGGGGCTTTCAGGAAAGTAGGAGAAAACCAATTATGTTCATGGAAGGGGGAGAAATGGAAAAACTTGGGGAACAGTGTTAGTGACTTCCCAGCAGTGTTCTGGATCCATGTAGTCTGTGGCTAGCTTCGTCCTCTTTCAACCGAATCGATGCTTTCTGCCAGTGAGCACATTCGCTGACCTGCTTAGCAGAGGTGACACAGTTCCATTGCTCCCATAGTTACAGCCCGGAGCGGGGAGACCACCAGAGGCCAAGCAGAGAAGCACACTTCAGCATCTTGGGCTGATGCAAGGAGCTTTGCTGAGGGAGCCAGCGGGGCCTTGGTAGTGAGGACACAGTTGAAACGCAAGAGACCATTAGTGACTAGCTCTCGAAAGTCGTGCCTCCTGTATTCCACCATGAACTTCCTGCTCACTGCCTTGCAGATCTGCCCAGAAATGATTCCACCAAGGCAGAAAATCGGCAGCCAAGTAAGTTTCTCCACCTTTCGATGACTGTGTCCCTTAACTTACAGTTGCCACAGCCTTCAGCTCTCCTTAGTTCCCCCCGCCCGGGCTGAGCAGGCAGGCAGAGCAGCACTGAGCCCGAGCCCTGGAAAGCGCTCGCCTGCCACGTGTTGAGGACTCAGGAGGGCTCCAGGGACCTGCGGGCCAGAGATGGCAGGTTGAGGGTGTTATATGCAAACACATGATGGGTGCTGTAAATAACTTTTAAGAAACCTATGGGGGCTGGAGCGGTGGCTCCGCGGTTACCGCATTTGCCCAGCATGCACAAGTACACGGGTTCAAACCCCAGCACCACGTACAACGAAAGCCATGTGAAAAACTCAATAAAAATTGATTGTCTCTCTTTCTCACTGTCCTTCTCTCTTTGGTGAAAAAAACAACAAACAAACAAACAAACAAAAAAAACCCCAAAAACCTATGCATGCCAGAAACCCATCTCAGGGACATTTAAAATGAATGTTACTTTTAGTTGAATCCTCATTATGATTTCAGGCACATTGTCGATAAGTGGTCCTTGTCTCTGATAACCTTGCAATTTGGAATTTATGTGTTTAAAAGGATTCATTCTAAGAGTTCAGGAGTACAGTGAAGTGTGGTCTGTTGGATCTGTAAGATGGATCTTAGGGGAGTTCTTATAAATAGATAATCCCAGCCATGCGGTATCATTATATAATTATATAATCAATTATAATTATGTGATTTATATCTCCCTTATCCAAAAGTGTATCTCAATTATGTAATTGAGCTATAATTATCTCAACTTCTGAGATATTTATAACTCAAAATTGAATGGATTGGGGCTGGAGCAGTGGCGCAGTGGTTGGAGCTCTCGCCCCGCATGGGTGAGGACCCACATTTGAATCCCAGCACCATGTACACAACTAAGTGTCAGAGAAATAAAGACCAGATGAAAAAAAAAAAATAAAATTGATTCCTTCCCTCTCTCTCCCTCCCTCCCTCTTTCTCTTAAAAAAATGAATTGCTACTTATTTTAGATATTTCCTTTAAAATAAATACAAGAAATATTATGTTTATGCATGTTTGTGTATTACGGATTGCCTCAGTGATGTAAGAAACAAATCTCTCCCAAATCGAATGGCTCAAAACAGCAGTTATTTCATTCTGTTCATGAGTCCATCACGAGAAGTGTGACTCCCAGAAGAGAGAGCTAGTACTTTCTTTCTCCTTCTGTGCAGGTGAAAAAGCTCAGGAAATCCAGAGAGTAACCTTAAAGGGATGTCTAGACATGCAGCTTTGGGTACATAGGAACTCCCCAGTGCAGATGTGTGTCTTGTAGATATGGAAGGAGTGGCACTGGTGGAGAGATGTGTGGGGTAGCAGGGCAGCAGGAGGAGGAATGCTATTATTCATCAATCTGGGCTTTGAATGGAACCCAAGTTCCGGTTCAGAATCATAGCTTCTTAATGGAGCTTCACATAAAATTTATATATTGTCAAATCAAATATACAAGGGAAAGGCTTGTGAACAGATACTCCTAAGAAGAAAAGGAACCTGGTACAGTGGTGCACACCTGTAATCCCAGCAGCTCAGGAGGCTGGGGCGGGCGGATCGCAAGTTCAAAGCCAGCCTCGGCAACTCAGTGAGGTTCTGAGCAATTTAGCGAGAACTTGCCTCAAAATTAAAAAAAAAAAAGTGAAGAAGGCCAAGGATGTGACTCAGTGGTTAAGCACCTCCTGATTCAATCTCTGGTACAAAAGATAAAGAAGAAAAAGAAAAGGAAACGGAGTCAGGATGCCTCTTCTGGGACTTGGACCTCAGTCTCTTGAATTGTCAAAAACAGGCAAGTGTTGTACAAGAACCTGTCTTTAGGGTCCTTCCTACTTTCAAGGTCGCCAACATTAGGACTCTGCCATGGTTGCTGTTGCTGGAAGACTTAGCAGAGTGCAGACGAGTGGCCATGTGCTGTAGTGAAAAGGACAGTTAACGCAAGGGGTGCATAAAACAGGAGCCAGCGCGAGGCACCTGCTGGGCTTGGAGTTACAGGGGCCAGCGTTGCCTGAGTCCCATCCGAGAGGCTCTTAGGGATCAGTTCCCTCCCATAAAGTGGGAGTCCCTGGTTTATTAGAAGGACGAATATATATTTATATAATCAATTATAATTATGTGATTTATATCTCCCTTATCCAAATGTGTATCTCAATTATGTAATTGAGCTATAATTATCTCAACTTCTGAGATATTTATAACTCAAAATTGAATGGATTGGGGCTGACTGCACGAATGCACGTAGCAGTCAACCCAGGGCCAAGAATAAGGAGCGAAGGAGATGAAGGAAGAAGAGAAGGAGAGAGCAGAAGACTTAGAAAGTGCACAGGTGAGCAATCAACCCTTCCACAACTTCCACGTCTGCCCGCAAACACGGAGTGTGTGACCCCCGTCTGTCAGCATAGGAGTAACCTGTTTTGTTGATTATCTAAGATGACTAACTCCGCTTCCTTTCTGATCACCTACTTTCCTATCAGCAGCGTGAGACTTGAATTTACATCAGCCTAACCCCAACCGAATTCTGGAGATGTCTCTGCCTCAGTGGTCAGCTTGGACTTTTGGGAATGGAACTCAGGGGCATTTTACTGCTGAGCTACCTTCACAGCCCTTTTTATTTTATTTTATTTTTATTTTGAGACAAGGTCCCACTAAGTTGATGAGGCTGACCTTGAGCTTGTGATCAAAGCCTCAGCCTCCCAAACAGCTGAGATCGCAAACTTGTACCACCAATGCCAGTTACCTTGGGCTTTCAAAACTTTTCCACCTGAAAATATGAACCAATCAATCTCTTTGGGAGATTAACCAAGCATTCCCTTTGGCTCCTCTTTTGCTCCCTCTGTGCCTTGTGCACCATTACTGACAGGGACAGTTGTGAGTGCCTTTCTGAAACCTCTGCAGGTGCTCTTGAAGGGGTCTCCAGTTTCCCCTTTGATCTCCCCTAGGATCCTATCATCGTGGCTGGATAGGGACAGGCTATCCTGAGAAAATCAGATGACCCTTCTTCTTGGGAAGATTGAGATCCAATTAGATGTCTAACTACTTTGTAGAATGCATCGTGACAGGTGTAGATCGTTTCTAGACAAGTGTGCAGTGGTGAACTAGCTGACCTGCTGCCTCTTGGAGCTAACCTCTCAGCAGAGGGCATAGACAACCCCAAAGAAAGCTAATAAATAATAAAATTTCATTTTCTTATGGTTATAGGGATCAAATCTGGAGCCTCATGCACAACAGTAAAATTTCAGAAAGTGACATGTATTCATGTCAGGATAAAGGCTCAGGGAAGGTGCAAGGGACTGTTTTAGATGGGGTGTCTAGAAAGCCTTCGCTGAGGAGGTGGTTTCCGAGACCTGAATGAAGCAGGGGAAAAGCCATAGGGGGGTATGGAGAGGAAGCAGTCGAGGCACAGGAAATGCCCAACACACAGTGGATGGGAATGAACTTGGGGTGTTTGTTAAGTCACGGTGACTGCCGCGGGGAGATGGCGGAAGTACAGTTGATTAAGACAGGCAAGGGCAGAGGTTCAGAACTTTGGGGGCTGAGGTGAGGGTTGCATGGTGCTATAACTGAGACAGACATTGGAGGGGTTTAAGCAGAACAAAGTTCCTCATTTGCATATTGAAGAGGTCATTCTATTCCTTGGGCCACAGATTGTCCTAGGATGAGAGTAGAAGCTGGGTTCAGAGGTGTCTGAGG
Organism: Aplodontia rufa; assembly: GCA_004027875.1. NCBI lineage: Eukaryota > Metazoa > Chordata > Mammalia > Rodentia > Aplodontiidae > Aplodontia > Aplodontia rufa. Next base: position 4,866 of record PVKS010031167.1, read on the forward strand.
CTGTGGGAGTAAGAGAGAGCGCCTTGAACGGGAGCAGCCACAGCACAGTGGTGGGAAGGAGTGGGGTTCAGTGTATCTTTTGGAAGGAAATTGAGCTTGACATTGTGCTGGATTGAATGTGGGAGGCAAAAAGTTAATAGAGTCAAGGATGACTCCTACGTTCTTTTTTATTTCATTTTTTAAAACTTTTTATTAAGGAGATGAGTTATTGTACAACCATAAATGCACATAAAGTAATAATATTGATGCGGGGGTTTTGAGATGGGGCCAGATTCTCTGTTCTGGCTGACAAATAGAGCCTGGGCTCAATGCAGAATTCTGTGACCAAAGTAGCCAGGTTTCTAGTGTTTGCAACTATTCCCAGTTAAAACTGGGAATTTGGGATGGTTGCAGATCTCTGCAGCCAAAGTAGTGTTAGCAGCTCCCCAGCTCAGAGCTGGGTCTTTCCTGCTACTATTGAGTGATGCTTTGCAGCTCCATGTGGAAGTGCATCCAGGGAATCCGGCACCAATTGTCTCTGTTCTCAACACGCAAATTTGAAGAATAAAATCCATGGACAAACACGGAAGGGAAGAGTAAAAGGAGTAGGATTTATTTAAGGAGAAAAGCAGAATCTCCTCCAGGCAGAGGGCACCTGGAAGCAGGGTACTGTCTTCTGTGTGTTAGGCCAGGGTTTGTATTGGTTTGGGTGTGAGCCTCGATTAAGATTCATGTAAAGCAGGCACTGAGAAAAGCACCAACATCATTGGCTAAAAGCTATGCAAAATAGGCATTGAAACTAAGCACCAACACCATTGGTTAAACTCTGTGCGAAACAGGCAGCAACTCTTTCCTAGTTCCCATCTGTGTCCACCCCCATTTCTCAGTTTTCCCACCTCTGGGACCAAGGAGTTGCTCCCACAGGTGATCCTCGTGGGCTTTTGCATTTGAAGGCCCTGAGCATGCCTGTTAGCTTCTAGGTGTGGTTGAATGGGGCCCCCTGTACTGACTTCCTAGCCATTTTACTATCTCTTCTAATCTGTCTCAATATGATATGCATTTGTTCTTAAACCAGAATCATCCCCCATCAGCCATAGCCCAGTCTCTTTATTTTTCTATATTTTACCCCTACAAGCAATATAAATGCTTGGATTGTGAATTTTCCAGAATTAAATGATTGCATAAGCTTTCTTTGGATTCTTAGGGGGGTAAAGAGTATGCTACACTGTTGATATAAATCCCTAAATCCCTCCTTATTTTCCTTCCCTCTCCCCTTTCCCACCTGCCCCCTTCCAGCCCCCGTTCACATATCTATGGTTGCCCTAGATTACGTGTTGCTACGCCTTTGCTGGGTCTGCTACAAGAGTTTGACTCCTTTCACCCAAGCCTGGATTTAGCTCCAGCCTCAACAGACTCAAATGATCTTGTTTATAATGACAGGGTAACGTTGCTGCTATCAACTGAGAAAATGGGGAGCTGTATCAGTGAGGGTTCATGCAGGCAAAAAGAAATCACTCCAGGTGCCTTAAGCAAAAAGAGGTTTAGTACAGGGACTCGGGTGCTCTCAAAAGCATTGGAGGAGCTGAAGGAACACAAGTGGGAGGGGCCCTGCAGGATTCAACTCTTCCACCTCCTCAAGGTACAGTGAATTTAGAAGCTGTGGCTGTCACCCAGAGTTTACACAACTGCGGGGAGCCGGTATCCATGGCCACAGTGGCCCCACAATGAAGAGAGTAACTGAAATGGATCACCCAGAGGCCACTGCAAAAGCTCGGGTCTGCCAAAGTTCTCAGGTTCGATGCTGGTGCCTGGGTCAGAAGGACCTGCTCTGTTTCTCCTTCATCTTCAAGATCTCACAATCATGAGCTGCAATAGCAGAACACAGATGCCAGCAAAATCTGGAAGGCAAATGAGCCAGGGAGATACAGTTTCCAGGCTTTCAACTGACTGCCAAAAAGAAGCGTCTAGCCCAGGAGAGAGGCGGGGGAGAGGACCTTGTAGGCAGGAGGGAGGGGTGGTGATCGGGAATGCAGGTCATGAGCATGTGCGTCTGTCAGACATGGAGTGGATGAATGAAGCAGGCTGCTGGAAATAGAAGAGAGGTCAAGGATGGAAAAAGCATCAAGGATCCCTCATCATATACAGCGCAAGCACACACCTGGGGAATGTTCCCTAAGGAAGCACTGAAGCTCAGGCAGGGAGAGGCCCAAGAACAGAGCTCTTGGGCTCTCAGACATTGCGACAATCAAGAAATGTTCCTGGGGTAGACAAGGTTGACCTTAGGGCCAGCAGGAAGCACAAAGGAATGGCTTATGTGTTCCCATCAGGACCGCAAGAGTGCCCAGAAGTGAGAAGGAAGAGGACACAGCAACCTGAGGACAATCCAAAGTGATGTGTCAAATACTGAGAGCTTCAGAGAGGCGGAGCGTGAGAACTGCTGTTGGATTCGGTCACAGGGAAGCTACAGGTGGCCTTCACCAGACCCGGTTTCAAGCTCCTGCGTGCAGTCGGTTGCCAGGGATAAAGTGCGGAGAGCAAGAGGAGAGAATTGGCGCCGCTCTCTGGAGTAGCGATGCCGTGTAGAGAGAGCAGAGAGACAGGGCGGCACCTGCAGCCTCCATGCCATGGAGCCCAGGGAGAAGTGGTTGAAGGAGGGCGATGTCCAACCACACGCGTGAGCCGTGGCCGGCGGCGTGAGAGTGGAGTGCGCCGACTCGACTCGCGGGTCGTGGTGGATGCGTGTCTCCCTCCGCCTGCTGCTGCGAGCTGTCTCTATTGTTTTTCTTATTCTTTCTTTTTCAGTAAAGACACAGACTTCACTTTCACAGAAATTACTGAGCAGTCAAAATATACAGAATGAAAAATAGAGAAGCAATTTCCAATAAAATCTATCAGAAAGTCCAATATTTTATTTTAGAAATTAGGACTTTGGTGCTGGATGATATAATGAATTGTAAAATTATGCTTGGTGGGAAAATTGAGGGAGGCTTCTCAATAGCTCTTTCCTATCTGATGTTTTTTAAAAACTAAGGACATGAATTGAAGAGGGAGGTTGGTCCTCTTGAGTGGGAAGGGAGGCTTAATAGCAATGCAGACCAAGGAAGCAGCAAGACCTGTGGGAACGTCAGAAGGGTCAGGAGGGCAGGAGCAAGGGTTCGGGACGTGAGTGGGGGTCTTGACCATGACCCTGTGGGTGATAAATATCCATCTAGCCGAGTGCAGAGACACACACCCCTGAAATCCCAGCAACTTGGGAGGCTGAGGCTGGAGGATCCAAGTTCAAAGCCAGCCTCAGCAACTCAGAGAGGCCATAAGCAATTTAGCAAGACCCTGTCTCAAAATAAAAAATAAAAAGGGCTGTGGATGCTACTCAGTGGTTAAATACCCCATGCAATCCCCAGTACAAGAAGAAGAAGAAGAAGAAGAAGAAGAAGAAGAAGAAGAAGAAGAAGAAGAAGAAGAAGAAGAAGAGTCCACTTAATAGGGAATGATTATCAGGAACATCAGGTTCTTAGTTGGGCTGAGACAACGACTTATTTTGCCCACATTGGTGGATCCATGAATCATTTTTTCTAAAAAAATTTTTTTTTGTTTTGTTTTTCAGACAAACCTTGGAAATGAGGAGCATTCTGCAAGGAGGAGGGAAGCTGTGCCAAGGCCTGGAACACCAGCTGGCCAGAGTTCACCCGGCTCCCGCCCGGCAGGTCCCTCGGGACCCTCACTGCTCCTTCTCCTTGGTTTCCATATTTAGTGAACACACACTCGATTGCAAAGCTGTCATCGATCAGAATTCTTACAGAACCTCACTGCACAAACATCTTTCATGTGTGCTAGGCTTTTTCAAAAGCTTAATAAGTCTGCATCTGATTTGCATCATGTTATTTAAACAAAGGCAGTGTTGGCCATACTGCCTACGCAAACAGGTTTCAGAAATCACGGGCTTTTTGCAGTTATGTAGTGACAAATGATTTCTTCTGGGTTTCCAGAAACAGGTCTGCTCTCTGTGTTTTTAAGAAAACTGGGACATTCGTGTAAGAGAGTGGTTGGGAAGGGCTTTAGGACTAAGAAGGGTGATGTTGGGGCTGGAGCAGGGGCTCAGTGATTACGGTGCTTGCCTTGCATGTGCGGGAATACAGGTTTGAACCCCAGCACCACAACAAAATGAAGTGTTGGAGCAACAAAAGTCACATGAAAAACTAAATAAAATTGATTCTCTCTCTCTCTCTCTCACTGTCCCTCTCTTTAAAGAAAAAGAAGAAGAAGAAGAGTGAAGTTGAGACTTGAGGCATGTATGCTTAAAAAATGGCTGAGTCCCATCAGCACTTCAAGGTGTCTTCACAAAGGCTGTGGTCTCTGGAGTGTCCCAATTGACATGGCATAGAAGCCTTTGATTCCACCTGCTAACACTCTGAGTACCCCGAGAGCCCCATGTTCATGATCCAGCAGCCCATTTACAGTGTGTGCAAACGAGACTATGGGATAGATGATTCTCAGCCCAGTGGGCCAGTGACCAAGCAGTGGCCTCTAAGAAAGGACGGCCATTCAGGATGGTGAGGGGCTTTACCAGAAGCCAGGCCAGGTCTGTACCTCTCTTGTTCATTGTGAAGTAGAGGAGAACAGCTGCTCTACCCTGGGCCATTCTGAGCTGAGGGACGAGGCTAATTCTCTGGGCTTCTTGGAGGATGAGTGACAGGCAGACCTCATTTCCACATGGTGAGTCTGTTAGCCTGGACAGCAGCTGTCCTCGGCAGTGGGGGCAGTCAGTCCCGGCGCCTGCTTGGCGGTGGTGTAACACAGACGGTCACCCGGCTGGAGGGTGCGCGGGGTCAACGTGCTGGTGAGCTGTGCACGGGTGCGTGCGCTGCAGCGGCTTTCTGCTGGGGCTTTCAGCACTGTGGTTTTATTGCCTGTCTTGTGATTCACAAAACAGAATTTGGATTTCAGTTCTAATGATCCTCTTAGTGGTTGTGGTGGGTTGGGTGGATGGATTGCTGATGATTGTCTTATTTTTAAGGCAGGTTCTGTTTGCATTCAGTAATATGTATCTATGCGGAATCTGGTTGGGTGTTTGGCCTTCCATGAAGCGTCCTCAGCTTGGGATGCTTACTTCAGCTTGCCTTTCTGCCCTGTACGCTCTTTCTGCTGCGAGGCCCGTTCAGTTTCCGGATGAAATGTCCCAGTCACCACTGGGCTCTCAACTACCACATCCGAGTGCAAGGCAAATGTCCTGTCCAGAGTCACTGCTCTGAAGTCCAGAGGATGCCGCCTCTCGTTACCTCCTTAGAGTGCTTGGCTTGGTTGGCTCTGGCCCCCCGTGAGGCCAACTCTCAACCACGCAGGTGGGTTGATCTGCGCTGAGAGGCCAACGTGAACCTGAAGACGGTTCCAGTTGCCACAGCGCCTTGTGCTGCTGCAGGGCTCCAGGGACGTGATTTCTCCAGCAGAGATGGGTCCAAGTCCTGCACTTGCTCACAGGCTCCAGCTCTGCAGTGGCCTCCGCCCCTCCTGGGGACATCTCAGCCACCTTCCTGTGGCACCACCCAGGCAGAGCTCAGCATGACAGGTGCCTCAGCCGTGCTCACCTAAACGCATCTGTCTCATCAGCACCTAGTGAGCCTGGCTCGTTTTCCAGCACCTTCCCTCCGCAGTTGATTTCCTCGTGCAAGGTGATTTCACAGGAGTCGTGGCCAAGCCTCAGGTTCAACACCAAGCGCTGACCAGCTGGACTTGTCCTCGCCTTTCAAGGCCCCCCAGCTACGTCTTCTTAGTTCCCATGCTATGGTCCTCTCTCCTCCGCAGGAGAAGCCAGCTAATTATAAATCCATGTGGGCTCCAGCCGCAGCTGGCTTTGCTGCCCGGGGCTGGCCTTGGGGAGTGCTTTGTGCGAAAACTCATTTTCATGTAGACTGACCGTAAAGGTGGCATAGGAGTGGCTGTCCAGCCGGGCTAGCCGTGTGGGGAAAAGAAGGAGAAACTTTCTCAGTTGGTGGTGGGTGGATTTCTTTTTGTTTTTCCTTTAGGAGAGAAAAACAAGCCCAGGGAATCCAAATCAGCAAATGCAGAAGCAAACTGCTTGCCCTGAGGGAAACTGAGGCACAGTGGAGGAGCCTAGCAGAGGGCAGGCTCCCTGCAACCGGGGCTGGTTTAGAGCGAGGGACCTCCGGAGGCTTTTGGGGAGCAGCCTCTCTCCCCGCCCTCCCTGCACGCGCGGACAGCCCCGGGTCTATTCCCAGACAACCCTCCTGTTAGCTGTCACAAAATGCTGTGACATTTTGTGGCGGGAAGAGGCATGGGCTCTTTGCTAGAGTAGTCTTTGCTAGAATTCGGAATTGGCCAATTAATTATCAGCTGAGTGGCTTCAGACAATAATATAACCGCATGTTTATTCAACTACTGTATAGTAGAACAGGATACTAAAATTAACTCTTGCAGATTTTTTAAGTTAATATGCATGGTATTTTTTCTTATTGTTTATTGTTGTGTTATAGTTGTACATAAGGATGGGATTTGTTGTCACATATTTATGGATGTGACACAATACAGAAACACAATTTGGTCAATATCCGCCCCACCCCGCCTCCCTCCTCCCGTTCCCCAGATCCTTTGCCTCTCTTTCTTGTTCCTATATTTTTTTCTAAAATATCCAAGCACAGTGGCATAATTCTTATACCTATGAAGAACACTTTTAATATACATGACGATAGTACAAACAGTGGCATACTTATAAGCGCTTGCAGTACACCATGCTTTAACTCAGTTCCAACATTTCCCCTTCTCCTCCCGTCCCATCACCCCTTATGAGACAATCCTTGGGAATGATTAACACCTAGTGTGAAATTGCTTCCACTCCCACCTGCAGGTCCTGGTGGCTTCACAAGCACTTGGGGGTGCAGCTGGGAAACCTTAGCTGTGGGGGCTAATTGGTTTTTGTATCCATTTCAGAGACCTCCAAGCTGAGGGAAGGTCCTCTGGGCCACTAGGGGGCACCAATTACACGGGAAAGGCAGGATTGACTCTAGAGGGCTCAGAGCCCTGCCCTGCACAGAAAATCAGGTTTCTGCTGTGTTTTCATGGAGTTTAATTCCGGAATGGTTGATGCAGCGGGTGCCGGCGGGCTGTGTCCACAGAGGAAGGTGGCACACTCTGCGTCCTCTGGAAGGTTTTCAGGCCCCTCTTGAGCTGGTATGCTCTTGATGTTCACCCCCTTAATCCAGTCCTCTTCCTCCTACATTTACACTCCAAGTGCTGGCAAACCACATTCTTGGTGCGTGGAAGAGGGGAAGGTAGCGTGTGGATCAGAGCTCTCAGCCTGGAGCCTTTCACACCTTGCTCAGACGCACACCCAGGAGTGTTCCTGGGTATCCGGGCGTCCCTGGGGATTTTCCTATGGAATTAACCCTGATTGCATTTGAAGCTTGGACTCTGGGAAGCACAGTTGCCTCCGGCATCCCAGAGAGAGAAGTGGAGGGTGGGTGAGGTGCGGTCAGTCTCCCGCTTTGCCCAGACGGAACATAGCCGAGGTACGAAAGCGGTTCTGGAGCGGGAGAAGGGCGCACGCACTAGCTGCGGAGTCCAGAGGCTGTGCACCTTCTGGGGCCCAGGAGGAGCCTCTCACGGTATGCCGGCTCTGCTTGTGTCACGATTGCAGGGGACATTTATCAAAGCTCCGGGACCTGGGTCCCGGCTCAGAGGTGCTAAATTAGACACTCCATGCCCAGCTCCTTCCCGCGCAACGAACTCGTAGACTCCATGAAATTTTGGGGCCCACCACTCTAGGAGACAATTCTGCTTCCTTTGATGTGGGAAATGTGCAGCCAATCAAAAAGCCCCGAGTGGCCAAGACAGCTCACACTGACCCTCTCCACGCCCCGGAACCTCACGCAGTGTTGGACACGTGCTGAAGGAGCGGCTTCTTTGATTGGGGACCTCTGGTTTGTGTGCCAGACGGCTGGTGCTGCAGGGCTGCAGCTGCGATGGGCGGCTCCAGTGGAAAGAGACCACCAGGCCATGGACCAGGGGTGCCCAGGAAGCTCCTGCAGTGGACAAAGGCAGAGGGACAAAGGACACTGTTTCTCCTGGGACTTGGCCAGGAAAACGCTGGGAACCCGGGATGAGCTCTGCAGCCTCCCAGCAAGCCCATTCCTGTTTTCTCAGCAGGAAGTGGACCTGGAGCTGGAGAGGAAGCCTGGTTTCAAGCATCCGGTGGAGTTTCCGCCTCTGGAAGCTGCTTTCTGGTGAATCTTGGCCTCTGCTCATCTTCCTTGGGCTTCATATTCTCAGATTTCCTTGCAGGATGGCAACCAGCTAGTACCTCTCTGGACAAGACCCCACCTGTCAGCAAAAGCAGAAGAGCAAACCATTGCCAGCCCTCAGAGCTGGCACGCTGGCTCAGGCTGTATCTTGAGATGATTTCTTTTACTCTGTCTACCTAATGCTCTAATCTAGTTCTTATTGAGAAGAAATAATCAATTTGACTCAGTTGTGAGTGATCACTAACTAGCCTTGCTTCCAGAATGTGCCCTTGAAGTGGATCTTCTCACAAATCCAACACTCACATTGAATAAGAACCCATTTAGGGGGAATAGGGATTGGTGGAGTACAAGGCAGACTTCATCTGTGTGCAGCCTGTGCAACTGCACAAGGACCTCACGCTCAGAAGGGCCCAGCTTGGCTTAATGCTCTGCTCTACCACCATCTTGAAATAATAGTATTTCCATTCTGCCCTGGGATCCACCAATTATGTGGCCAGTTCTGGTAGGATGACTTCACAATGGGTTTGAAGAGCTCAGAGGTTAATTTCTGACCTCTCATTGAGCAGCTGTCACCTTGGACAGGTGGCAAGACCCTCCCAGCCTGGGTTCTCCCATCTGCAGAGCAGAACTGCTTGACCTTCCCTGTGGGGCTGCTGTAAAGACGGCATGAGTTTCCCCCATGGTCAGTGAGCCTTGGCCCCAGCATCAATGCAACAAAGGCAGATAATTTGCCCTAAAATAAATTGATGCAAGTTACCACAGGCTCTTGGAATATGCGGCAGCACTGGGACGAAGTTTTCGCATTCTCTACAAACGCAGCGGGAGGCCTCTTCGCCTGAGGCCCACGGAGGCCTCCGCTGCCACGGGTCCTGCCTGGTCCCTTCCCTTCTTGGCTCTGATCTCTGCTTCTTTTCCTCTGCTCTTTTGCTCTTGTCTCTCCTTGCCTCCTCCTTCCTGTCACGCTCGTCCTGGCTGTCCACTAACTGTCCACAACCCAGACCTCCTTCTTGCCTCACTCAAAGCAGAAAGAAATGATGCAAAGAGAAAAGCTTCCTCATTCCGCGAGCTGGAGCTATTTCTGAGCGGTTTTGTTCACCGTCACCCAGGGCCTGGCCACTGGATGAAGAGAGGAGGACCCTGTCAGGGTGGGCTCAGCTCTGCATTCAGAGTTTCCCGAGAGTCGAAGTCCGTGTTTGGCTTCATCAGAGCCGCGCTTCTGATGGGAGATCCATATGTGATAGCATCACGTGCAGGAGCCCGCGCTGAGGCACCAAAGGGGTTGGGCCATGTGGCTCTGGGGACCAGCTGAGGATCCTGGACCTGTGGATGAACCCTTGGTGTCTTCCCTGTAGGTCCTCTGGCTGGGCTTCTCCATTTACCGTGGAGGACTTGGAGGTGGCAAAGCAGGGATGCAGGGGACCCCATTGCTGTGGGTGTGATTGATTAAAATGCAGACAGTGAGCTCAGAGGTTAGGGAATGCAGGGGCCTCTGTCCTGCAGGGCGCAGCTGCAGGCCAGGCACATCCACCTGTGTGCAGCTGCCCTGGGAAATGGTGCCAAATGAGAAGCCCCAGCTACCTTTGCCACGCCGTCTCACACTGCTCCCTAGGTCAGTAAAGGGGAGCAGTCCTTGATTGTGACACTGGGTACGGAACTGGGCTCCATGTGTGTTGGGCCACCCCTGTAGCCAACTGGGTCTGGCTACAGGATCAGGGTGGCCTGACCCTCAGGACAGCGTGGTGCCTGCCAGCCAGCCTTCTGGTCAGGTTCACCTTCCCAACGGCCGCAGCCTGGTTTCCATCTGGTCACCATTCCAAAAGCTCAGGAAGCAGAATGTGACCAATGGTAATTAATGGAAAGAAAGGAGTCATGAAGTTCTCAGAGCTGATCATCAACAGATTCGCTGACAATCAGGAGCATTGCTTCCTTTAACTCGTTTTCATGTCCGAGCCAGGAGTGGTCAGCTGTGCTGAAGACCGGCATTCTTCGAACGTCACTCACCAGTTCAGTGGGGGCCCAGAGGGTGACACTGACCTTCCCAGGCAACCTGTTCTTCCCAGGAATTGCATATTCGAGAAAAAGCCAGACCTCTCGGTTGGACTTGGGGAACCTGGATTTTGTTTTAAACACTCCCAATCCTGCAAGACATTGCTTGCTGTTATCATCAGAGGTTGTAACTTTGTGCCTGCAAAGTAAAAGCCCCACATGGGGAAAGCAATTGGCAGCAGCTTGTCCTCTCACTCTCCTGGGACAGCCCCACAGCCCAGAATGACCCTCCCAGCCATGAACGTGGAGGTTGAAAAGAAGTAAACCTATCATCCCTCACCTTTCCACCTGCCGTCCTCGACCCACCTGCCTCCCACCTGCCTCGCTCTCATCTCTCTGGCTTTGTCTTCTGCAGAAGACAGCTAGAACACCCACTGTTTATTCATTGTTGTGAAAGCTCTTAAAAATAATTCCCATCCAACGGTAGCAGAGCAAAGTGAGCTGCGAGTTACCACTGCTGGAAAATACTACGGTGTGTGTGTGGCGGGGGTGGCTCCCGGTTCAGTTCCCGTGGACTTTCCCTTGGGCTGCGGAAAGTCCAGGTCTTTCTTGTCTCCATGCGTCTTTTGGGAATAAACCTGGGCCGGGACAGGTCATCTGAGCAGGACCGCTGCCACCGCCAGTCCTTATTCTAATCCAATCCAATCCACACCACACACGGCATTAGGAACACGTTCCGTGTTGTTCAGCTGCATAGCACGTGGGTGCAGATGCACACTGCATGTTCCCCTGCTCACCTGCTGCGCTAGCACACTGAACACGTGCTCCCCAACAACGCGCACAATGGTGCGCACCGTGTGCTGCGTCACAAACAGCCTCCGTATCACACCAACACTGCCTGTCACACGATACACTACACTGTCAATGCATGTCACATTGTATCAGCAAATTTACACATTACATTAGTAACAGTACCTATTTGACCAAATACACACTGCACACTCCAATGTTGTGCATTTCAGATTATGTTACGTCATTAAGACATTGCACATCACAATGACACATACTATATATGATATTAGTGACATACTACACAATGTCCCACTGAACATGAGTTATGTATTCCATTAGCATGCAGTAATAACGTTCTCTATAACAAGATAAGCACGTTACATGTTCCCTTAGCGCAGTTGCGTCTTATGTTAATACACGCATCTTGATGCCTGGCTTGAACAAGTAGCATCCTTTCTGGCCACTTGCACCCCTGCCACTGGTGTAAACAAATCTGGTTCCACGAATAGATATCCACTTCCCTGAGTCCTGGCCCTGGCCTGTGTGGTGGCCCCAGCTCCCTGTGAGGCTCACCGCCTCTTCACCCCAGCACCCTGATGGTCCCTTGGCATAGCATTGATCCCATGGGGCCCTGCTCATTTGAACTCACTCCCCAACTGCTGCTTAACTGGGGTGTGCACACCTGCCCGGTGTGGCCAGGTGGACAGGTGCCATGCCTCAGAGACACAGAGCCTGCTGGCCATACCCAGACGCTCACCAAGACCTTGGAGGTGGCAGGCCCTGTGACAAGTGAGGGAGATGGTGCAATCTGCGAGACAGTGTCCTGTCCCCAAAGAGCCAGGGCCCAGCTGGAACGGGGGAGTGAAGGTCAGACTAAGTGCACACCAGCCAAAGACTTACGGTTGAGGACGGTGTGATATTTGATCTCGCCACTTGGAGAAAATCATCCAATTCAAGCCTCAGCCTTTGGTGCTGGGATCAGTGCCCCACTCCTGCTCCCTCTGGTGCAGTTTCTTGCCTTATCCCTGCTCAGAATGGCTTCTGTGGCAATGCCCATCCTTCACACAGGTCCGCACGAATCCAAAGAGTAGAGGAGCCTCCAGAGTTTCACCGCAAGGAGAAAAGTCAGGCAGTCAGTAGTCAGAATGTTCTAGAATGTTTGAGTCAATCAAGGGAAAACCAGCTTTCTTTTTCTTTCAAGTTCAATTTGACATCCCCAATGCTAGTAAGGAGGGTCCAGATGCAGACACTCCCTTCTACTAAGGAAGGAGCCACATTCTTCTGTTAGTGCCCAAGGCATGAACCCAAGGCTGGATCCAACCAGAATTTCCAGCACCCTGTCTTAGGTTTGGGGGAAGGGAGAGGATGACCAACTGAAGGGACAAATCGTATAAAGAGGGCAAACCTAGTTGCCTCTTCGGCTCTGTCCTCTTCTCCCACTATGGGGAAGTCTGTTCTTACCCTGTGTTTTGCTTTCTGTTATTTTCTTAAAATAAAGTCTGTCTACCGTGCTTGCCTCGGTGTCCCTCGGTTTCATTCCTCATCTTGGGGGAACACGAACCTGACTTCCACCACACCAATTGGGCAATAGGTCAGGGAGGGGATGTTTGCCTTACCTGTTCCCATTCAACAGCCTGTGTAGGCAGAGATTGTGCTGTGTGTCCAGTGAAATCTCCCTCTCATGTGGCAGGAACAGGTCTGTGTGGCTCCTCATGCAGGAATCCCCAGGGCCTCCATCAGGATCTGGAAAGGCCTGGTCAGCTACAGAACCTGCCATGCAATGGTATCAGCAGTGCCAAGCTGGTGGATGATGGCATTGACATGACTGTCACACAGTGAGCCACCTCGCCCACGGTGCTGAGGGGGTCACAGGCGCAATGCATACCTCGTCCCTGGTCTTCCTCCAAACTCTGCAAAGCTCTGTCCTCTCCATTATGCACAGCTGCTGGAACGGAGGCCCCCAAAAGAATGAGGCTCTGCCCAGGGCCCGTGAGTAGGCCACAGAGCTGGGTCCTCCCCAGGTCTGCCTTTTCTCTGGAGCTCAGGGCACTTTGGCCATTACGTGCTGTCCACCCTGTGGGGCCCAGCACTGTCAACTCTCACTCCCCACAATGCTGCTCTGGGGGGACCCGCTGTACCTACTGCGTGTGTCCCACCTCTGACTGCATCCACAGTCTAGTGCCAGGCTGGGAAAGGAGGCTGTGGGGCCTGGCATGGTGCTGCTCCACGCCCAACCCTGCCAGTGCTGTCTGAGCAGACCTAGTGCTGCTGCCAATGACCTGGGTGCAGTGTGTAGGCCCAGCCCCACCCCAGGTCACACTCATGGTGCACGCGGACATGCAGCGTCCAGGAAGGCCGCTAAACTCAGCATGTCAGGAGACCTGTCCAGGTGTAAGATGCCACTTGTGCTCCAAACTGGGACACTTGGGAGCAAAAGAAGCATTCTTAACGATGATGCCAGGATACCAGCTGGGCCAGGGATCTCCTGCTTGACAAACTCCTGTCCCCTCCAGCCAGCAGGGGAGGCTATGAGACCAGATCAGAAAGAAGGGCAGGCACTGAGTATCTCTAAGGGAGCCAGTTTGGATACCGGTTCTGTGTGGTCATTAGGGGAGAACCTGGCAGCTGCAAGTCCTGGCAGCCCCCATCCCAGACCAAAAGTGATGGGCAAGGGGGAGAGGTGATACTTTATTCCTCGTGTGGCTCTCAGTCCACATCCCCCAGCCCTCTGTCTCCTGGGGCTAAATAGATTGCTAAATTTCACTGTCTCCATGTTCTTTCTAGAATCTTCTCCAGCACCCACCTCTGCTCCCTCCCCAACAAAACCAGAGCATTGCTCTGGACCCAAGAGAAGTCGGAAAAATCAGAAGCACAATGACGGAGCCAACGTGTCAGCTAGTGGGACTAGGGAATCCCCAGAGGAAAACCTCAGTTCACCAAAAAGATACTGCTCAACCAAACCCTGAAAATAGGGTTTCTGGAAAAATTCAGCTTAATCAAAGACCTCTGTGTTTCCTCCCGTTGATGTAAATCTATTAAAAGCGTGGGCCACTTGGAAAGCCCAGCAGAGTCAGGCAACGGTGCGGGTCTGCCTCAGGCACTCCTGGGCACAGTTGGGTCCAGAACTCTTGTTAAATAACAATGCCATGACGAGACAAAAGGACCATGGTCTCTGCAGGGTCAGAGCTGGAGCCAGACTTAGCACTGATCCGCAGACACAGGGCAACTTCAGCCGAAGGTCAGCGCTGCTCTGCCCACCCTGTCAATATTGACTTGCTCGGTTCTCACGGAGACCCAATCCCCAGGCACCGCGAATATTGCCACTTGACAGATAAGGAAACTGAGACAAAAAGTGAAGGAGCCCACTCAAGGACACACTGATAAGCCATTGCAGCCCGCTGGCCTGGGTCCAAAGCCACTAAGCCACACCCAAGGTCACTGAGCGAGGAGCACAGCCCAGCTTCCCGTAGGGACTTGTGAATGACCAGAAACACTTTGGAATGTTTGATTTCACAGCACACCACAACTTCCTCCAACACCTTCGGCGCCCCTACCTCCCCCTTGAAAAAGTAAAATGCTTTGTTTCTTTTTTTTTTCTTCTTTTTTCTGGAGCTTACCTAACATGAATGTATAAGTTAGGGTTGTTTATGAGCAAGTCACATTAGCTTTGAGATCGGGGTTTCTGCCTTAAATTGCTTCTGCATGAACAACGTAGAACTGTATTTTCTTCCCTTTACCGAATCCCTTGATCGGCTCATTCAGCTGATTCTTGCCTTTGTCTCCTGAAAGTCACAGGCAGGGACACCCCACCATGTGTCAGGAAGAAAGCTGCCTTGCAGGATGCAGGGCATGGTAATAGCCCGAGCTCCGCGGCTTCCTTCCCCGTTGGACCAGGAGGTCGGCAGGGGGGTGAAGGAAAGCAGTGGTGCCCCAGGGCCCCGGCCCGGCCTGACCACGTCCTGCCCCCATGGCCGTCGGGTTTCTAGGTCCTCTGTCTTGAGTTTTCCAGAGGACAGAGAACGCTTGCCTGCTGGCAGGGGCCTGTGGAGGGGCAGCAGTGGCTCAGGGGGCTCTCTCTGTCCGTGTCCATGTTTTGGTCTTGTCCTGGAGTCACAGAAGCAGGTTTTTCTTGGTGGAAGTCACAGACTGAGCAGGCCCAAGGGTTTGGTGGAGCCCAAGATCTCAACCGCAGTGCTACTGACACTTGAGTCTAGATACTTCTTTATCATGTCCACTCTGCACACTGTGGATGGCAGTAGCAGCCCTGCCTAGAGGCCAACGGTGACCCTCTTGCTATGACAATAAAAATGTCCCTAGATAATGCCAAATGCCAAAGAGCCACCTGTTGAGAATGCTGGTTTATTCTGATAACTCCAGAACCAACACAAATTTGAAAATTAAAATTAAAATTAACCTCTTAAGTGGAAGGTACCCAAAGCAGTCTAAAATAATATTCCACACTTCGAATGCGTGAACAGCTAGGCCCTGGAAACAGAGCTGAGAAAGATTAAAGCTCTAAGTCTTTGCACAGTTGATGTGCATATGGGCTGGACATCTCCGATTCCCCCCACAACTGCCTTCCTACCATCTTTAAGCTATTCCAGCCTCAATGATTGATGTACCGAAACCCAAGAGTGATGATTTATAAGATTCGGGGAGGTGCGGCTGGGAACCGTGGAGAAAGGGGGGAGGGGCCACCCTGATCACCCCCGATTTCCTCCTGTTCCCTCTATACGCTGCCTGATGTCCACTCCACTAGGCTCACTTGAGCACCCAGCTCCCCTAGGGGGAGAATATTTCAGCTGCGGCTCAGAGGGTCAGTGCTCACATGCACCAAGGCCGCTGGACACTTTCTAAGGCCCTCACCAGCCCTCTGGGATGTGTGCCTTATTGGTGGTCCTAGGACCAGACCCAAAGATGAGTCACAGAAGTTAGTCAACTCTCAAAAGGAACGTCCGTCCCCCGCTGGGAGACCATATGTTATTCAATGCTAATTTCAATAGGCAAATCCTTTTCAAATACAGAAAACATTCCAGAGGCAGAGGAGGAATCTTCTCAGACAGCTTGCTTTGGATTTTGTCCCCAGAGGCGTAATTTTCCTTTTTGGTGGGCAGAGTTCCAGCCTGACCTATGCTCTTGAATAATCCTGTCCCCCTTGAGTGTGGATATGATATCACCTCTCTGACCGTGTTGCACATGACAAAGGGATTTTTGAAGATGCAAATGGGATCCTTAAAGAGGGGGATGATCCTTGGTGGGCTTCATTCAATCAGGTGAGTTTTTAAGGTGTTACAGCTAAGACAGAAGAGAGAGAGCAGGCTCCTGCTGGCCAGAAGAAGCAAGCCGCCATGTTTGACAGCCTATGGAAGTGGCCATGTAGCCAGGACCTGAGTGTGGCCTGGGAGTTGGGAGCAACCTCAGCCCAAAAGCCAGCAAGAAAATGGGGACCTCAGTCCTCCAACCACATGGAGCTGAGTTCCCCCAACTACATGTGATTTTGGAAGAGCACCCTGTTGCTCACAAACCTGGGTCACGGCTCCATTGCAGCCTAGCAAGGGGAACAGAGGATGAGGCATCACTGTGCCCCGAATCCTGCCCACAGCAGTGGCGAGCTAGTGAGCTTGTGTTCACACACCAAGTCTATGGTAATTGGTCACATGGCAAGAGAAAACAAGTGCTGTACTGTGTTTTTGCTATTTTTTTCCTTATTTTCTGAGTTTTTGATGCTTTGTGCCTGGCCTGGGCAGACGGCCCCTCCAGGCTGAGGCGAAGGACTTCCTGGGGGTGCCTTTCCTAGGCACATAGCCAGCCCAGAGCCCACGGGCTGAGCCACCTTCTCTATCAGGCTCCAGTGCTCCAGGGGTCCCTCATTACCTCAGGGCCAGCAACTAGAGAGCCCCCAGACCCCAGAGTCCAAGAGAGGTGTTCGAACTCGGAATCCCAGGCCTGCCTGATCCGTTAATGCTGCCTCTTGCATTAGTCCCTTCCGAAGTCCCCTGTGCATCTCCTTGCCCCTTCTGCCTCCTGAAGCCTAATGTTTCTCCAGGACAGCCCCATGGCAGAGGACACAGCACCCTGTTGGAACAGACTCCTGGTTCTCCAGAGCTGTCTCCTGATCGGACATCTTCCCAGGGATACCAAACCCAGCGAGTAGGCCCATTTTAGTGGCTTGTTTTTCTCTCCATGCTCAGCTCCAATCCTTCCGAACTTGAAAAGTGTAAGATGTGCTAACTGTGGTTCATTAAACCTTGACCTTGATTGGATTCCATCAGGAATTTTTTAGTACTGAAAGAATCCTTTACAAAGGAGAACCAGCTCATCTTGGCTTTTAGCCCTTCTTGCAGATTTTGAGCGTAAGCCGAAAGGGAAATAGAAGGATGGGAAAGATGTGGCCAGACAAAACAGAACCCCAGGCAGGCTTCCATGAGCACTGCGGACAGTTGCAGGAGCCAGTGTCCCCTAACGGAAAAACTCACAGATGTAACAAAAATAAATGGCGCTTCACCCAATGTGCTTGTCAATACCTCTGTGGTGACTTTATCCTAGAGCAGCTGTCCAGAGGACTGGTGGTGGCCCCATCTTACATCCTGGGCTTTAAGACCAGTCCTTTGTCTCAGACTGACCACCCGGGGGCTTAACAAAGGTCTTTTGCTATTTTTCTTAGAGAAAAGTGAGCTTCTTCTCCTTCAATTTTTTAAAAATAAAGATTGAGGGACAGTGAAAGAGAAGAGAAACAGAGAAAAACAATTTTTTACTTAGTTTTTCACGTGCCCTTTGTTGCTCCAACAGTTCGTTGTGTACATGGTGCTGGGGTTCGAACCTATGTACTTGTGCATGCCAGGCAAGCACTGTAACTGCGGAGCCACCACTCCAGTCCCCCTTATTAATGTTTTAAGCATTTTCCTCTTAGGAAACAAATGTCACTTAAGCAAGGGATCTAATATTTACACTGCTTTTTTGCCTGTAATATAAAAGGTTACTCCTTCAAAAAAACCAAAGTAGGAATTTGTACACAAATTCTTCTCACTGGTAACCTGCTGATCTTTTACAAGTGTTTTGATTGATCGCTCCAGCCACACTGACATTTTCAGCTTCATCTCTGCAAGTTATTTTCTCTAAGAGGCAGATTTCAGAGGCCAGTCAAGTTTGGATACAATTTGTTGCAAGAATTTGTTGTTTTTAAATTTTTACAAATAATAGTGTCACAGACTCAAGCATTTGCAAATGAATTGAAAACTGCTATAAACCCAATTGTGCACCCAAATGACCGCACCAGTCCCTAGACCTCACTCCTCTCGCTACCTGTGGAGGGTGTGTGGATGCGTGCTTTAGTGTGCAGGTGTGTGCACACTAAAGGTGTGGGCACCACACAAGTGCAAGGTGATACTCAGATTAATTAGATGGGGGGTCACCTTTGTCATAGAAGAAGCAGCTCTTTAGAGTTAGCCTTGCCCATGCTTGGCATCTGCACAGCAAGCACGATGACCTCTTGATTGTAACTTCAACTATTAACTACATTTGGGTGTCCACTTATATTTGCATTGAAAATAATAATTCCTACCTTGCAAAGTTACTGAAAAACCGTTAAATGCAGCTCTACCTGACAGAAATTCTTTCTGCCCTGATCATCCCCATTGGTTTCTTCCTGTCATTCAAATGCCATTGTTTTAAAAAGACTGACCCTGACGTATTAGCATCAGTCATCCACCTGGAGACTCCATGGTGCCATTTGATTCATAGCACTTGCTCATATCTTATTACATCATACACATTTAATTAATTAAACAGATATTGGACTTCCTCTATAAGAGAATGCGTGTCCTGAGAAC
>PVKS010031168.1:0-23693 GCA_004027875.1 Aplodontia rufa
AAGGCAAACTGTATAATGGAAAGTACCTTATTCTAGGCAGGAAGATGTTACATGGAAAGATGTAGACACTTAAATTTTCTATTATAAAAGGGAGAATCTTCTAAAGTGGACAAAATGAAGGCAGAAACACCCTGTGAAAATACACAGCTAATCTCAGGGGGAGACAGAGAGATCATATGCCTGGTCTTGGTGGAAATTATTGGTGAGATCATTTGTTCATCTGTTAAAATTTATATTCCTGCGGAGGTTGGGGATTTCAGGATGTTGTAGGTTTGTATCTGTTGCTATAGGGAATGAGATACAAAATCAAGAGTGGAGTTTGAATCACTCTCATTTCTAATGAAATCAGTAAGTTGAAAGACATTTTCCCCCAGGCCTGCACTTTTACCCAGAAAGGAGTTAAGCAAGCGGTGAGACCATTCCAGGCTGAAATTTGGGGAAAGAAGCGTGAATCCTGCAAAAGGCATTCAACTGCTTTAACAAGAGATTGCAAATTTGGTTTAAAGAAAAATGAAATCAGATAGGCACGGGTACAGAGGGCATGAACATCACGACAGAGACACAAATGGGAATTTCTTTGCATAATGGAGGAGCAGGTGAAGTTCAGGTTGAAGCAATGGCCACGATCAATTGGAGGACGTGAAGAGAAGCAGTCTCCAGGGACGATGCGAGGAGGCTGTGGACACACCCACATGTGGGTGCATTGCAGTGGAGTGGAGGCCACCAGAGTTGAGGGCCTGAAAAGGCCACAGTGTGCGAGTGGTAGAAGGGAAGGGAGAGGATGAGGTTGGGAACCAGAAGTCAAAACCAGTAAGGACATTTTCACAAAAGTTCATCGTGGAAAATAAGCAGAAGAGGAGATTACCTATTAATTATTTCCATTGAAGTGGAGGCTGTATGATGAGGAATTATTAACCCTGTATAGAGTCAGTTTTGACATTTAGTGTGCCTTATGGAAAAACAGGATCATAAATTGAAGCCTAATGACACTAGTCTAATAGGGACTGGAGCATTGTGTTCATGTCTTGGAATCCAAAATTCAGATAGAATCCACATGTTGAAACATGAGTCTGCAGCAGCCAGTATAGCAGAGAGAGCTCAAAACTTCTATTATGTATATTAGGAGATGTATAGATTGATCTATCTATCTCTCTATAGACATAGATAGGTATAGAAAGAAAAGATTCAAGAGGAATAATTTTTTCAAGTTTTATCTTTCATGCAAAAGAGAAATTTGATTTTATAATTATAATTTTGGAGGCTTAGAAGTAGGATTAATGGATGGAAGCTATTGAGAAGCAAATTTGTTATTAATGCAAGGAAAGCACCCGTTAGGACTGCCCCCAAATGGAAATTGCTTCCAGTTGAAATAATGAATTTCATACCATGGGCAATGTTTATGATAGACTAGAAAATTCTTGTATACAATGGGGCTCACAGCAAAGCAGAATTTGAATGGCCTGGAAGTTTGTTAGAAATGCAGACTATCAGGCCTTTCCCCAAATCTGCATTGAAAAATCTGCCAGCATAGTCAAGCAAATGCTATTTGTGCATTAAAATATTGATTTAGAGGACACTGGGATGACAGTTGGGCTCACAAACTCTGAGATTTTTCTAGTCTCTGACTTTTGTCATATATTCTAATTTTAAAGGCAACTTGTTCCTTCCTTGATTTGTCTCTATCATTAAAGAGGAAAAGTCTTTTGGACTTTAACTCTTCATTTTAAAAGGTTTAATTTTGTGAGATTATTTTCACATCACATCACTTCAAAGTTCATCTACCTAAGAAGAGCTTTGAAGTGCTACTTTTTGAAAGTTACTTTGTGCCTCAAGAATGCTATAGTGAAGCATTGTTTTAACAATGCATTGACAACAAGAAAAACCATAACATGAAAACCCACAAGCCCTCAACCTGCGCCACAGCCCTTGCTGATTAATCCTTGTCAGTCTCAGATAACGTGGTGGAAACTTTTCTTCAAAAATCAGCTTAACCCAGAGAACTAATGGTCGAATGTCTCCACTCATCTGTGGAGGTTGGGACTAAGCCCTGGCCAGTGAGAAAGTTGGTCTATTATCATGTGTTAAATCCAGATAAGATGTAATGCTATACAACATAATTCTTTTTTAGAGATATTGTGGGAAGGGGAAGGGAGGGACAAGGGTGGGTAATTGGAGGGGCACTCCTGGGGGTAATTGTAATATCCAGAATCTATACGCATTTTATATTATTTTGTTAAAAACTTGTATGGTTGTTCAAAAATAAAAAAAAATTAAAAAATTCACTTTTGACTCACAGGTAGAATGCTACTTGTGATGAAGGAATATAGAACAATTGCTGCTTTCTTTCTTTTATCTTGCTTTTGCTTTCTTCTCTCCATTTAAAAGCAAATCTGTATTCTTTTATTTTTCTTACTCTGCTTTGTCTTAGATTCTAGAAAGTTCCTTCTGAGACAACTCAATCTTTGTTTTGCCTCTAAGAGCCTGGTGAGTACAACAGTGATTCATTTATCACAGAGAAAATAAATTGATAAACTATGGTACTAAGTATTTTCATTTTTGTTCAGAAAGCACATTCCTTGAGATTTTTCTCCAAATGGAAAGAATTTTTAGTTAGCATAAATATGATACAGCTCCTCTGTAACAGGGAAACATCATAGAAACAAATAGGGCTTTGAGCTACAAGTTTCCTTCATGACCCAATATTGTTTTGTGTGCGTACAATAACTCGGCTGTATGAGAAATCTCTACTGTCAGCAACAGTGCATCGTGATTTATAATGTCTCCCTTCCAAAGGGAATATTATCACTACTGACGAAAGTAGCTGATTTATAGAAAGTGGCAATAAGCAAGAGATTTTGGTTTTTATAGTGAAAAAAATGGCAGTTACTGTAAAGTTCTTTGAGTTAGGAAAGGATTTGCTGTTTGCAAGGACTAACATGCTTGGCAACCAAACTGAAGCTTTACTAAGTCAAACCATCTTTTGTCTAATGATGATTTCTTTATGAACAAAAACATATAAAATGTATTTCTCCTTGCTTTGCACATGCTCTAATAACAGTTTTATGTGTAAAATCCAAATGTGAGTGAAGCCCATTTACTTTTGTGTTGGCTTAATTACCATAAAATCTACTAATTGTTTTTCCTTAACTCATCACTCACCCCCTTCTTTGTCTCTTCCTTCTCATTCCCCTTGATACATCTCTAAGGTTTTATTCGCATTCATTTTTTTAAGTAAGCTAAAAAAAATACAGAAAACTACAAAAACTATCAACTTCAACCTCTAACAGCATGGAAAGATACATTTTTATTTTTTATTTTTTTAGAGAGAAAGGGACATTGAGAGAAAGAGAGAGGGAGAGAATCAATTTTGTTTTGTTTTTCATGTGGCTTTCGTGGCTCTGACACTTCATGTGTAAGTGGTGCTGGGGTTCGAACCTGTGTCCCTGTGCACATGAGGCAAAAGCCATAGCTGCTGAGCCACTGCTCCAGGCCCATGTTTTGACTTTTTTAAACAAAAACAAAAACATGCTTTTAAAAACTTGCTACTTCAACTGGCATTCTGTTGGGGTCTTGTAAATTCAAAGCATTCATTTATTAGTTTACAAATCATATTTCTTTGGTGTGAAACACGTTTTTGTTATTGTTTCTGCAGCAATCCTCTCTTCTTTCTCTAGTGCACTTTTCTAGACTTCATCTCCCTTACCTCCACCTTTTTAAGTCCCCTGCATTCTAGTTTCCTGGGGCTGCTGACCGGTCTGTCACCTGCAGGCCTGCTTTACTACATTGTAATATTTGTTTTTAAAGAGAGAGAGTGACTGTGTGAGAGAGCGAAAGAGAGAATTGATTTTATTTAATTTTTCATTTCACTTTCTTGTTGCTCCAACATGTCATTGCATACCCAGTGCTGGGGTTTGAACCCGGGTCCT
This sequence comes from Aplodontia rufa, assembly GCA_004027875.1. NCBI lineage: Eukaryota > Metazoa > Chordata > Mammalia > Rodentia > Aplodontiidae > Aplodontia > Aplodontia rufa. The sequence continues at coordinate 3,927 of PVKS010031168.1, forward strand.
CATGCATGCCAGGCAAGCGCCATAGCCATCAAGCCACTCTCCAGCCCCTACATTGCACTTAATAGTATAGCTGTGGAATCCTTTCCCTTGCACATCACTTACCCAGATGCATCTGTCTCTCAAGACCTGTGTCCAAATATGTTACCTCCCCAACTACTTTGTTGGTCTTTCATCTAAAGACATTTTTCCTCTGATCACAGGCCTTCTCATTCCTTTACTGGGAAATCCTCAAAGCATGAAGAACTGAATGAAAAGAATAGGATTCTTTATATTCTTCCACTGCTGTGTCTCCATTTGTTCATCTGTCCATGATTTTATTATGCAATCACTCTTGCATTCTTTATTAATTTTTTGATTGTATAAATGCTGAGAATTTGGGGCAGTTTCTAGAAATGAAGGAAGAATTTTGTCCAATCGATATTTGTAAAGATTAATGAACATAGTGGAAGAGAAATGTGTGGTGCTGCCTGGTGCTTCTGGTGGATGAAGCAAATGACCTAGAGACGTACTTTCTTGCCATTAACGGGACATGCCACCTTGTCATTAGCATGCTATCCAACCACGAATGCCCTTGTGGAAGGTTGGCTTAGTAGTACTTTTATTAATTAATTGCAGTAGTTTTCCTTTAAGAAGGGGAGAAATGAGAAGATATACACCACATCACTATAGAAGATGAGAAAATTGAACTCAAAGGCCACACATGATACATTTTTACCGTTATTCTGTTTTGAATGGATTTCTTCAGAGTTCTAGAAACACCAAACATATGTAAAAGGCAGTTTGATTGGGTTTATTCATCAAAGGGGTCCTGAGAAGCAAAAGATGGACAGCAGGAATCTTTCAATCCATTGTGGAATCCAGTTTGAAAGTGTGTGTTGTGCTAATGTCACGTTTTCAATAGCCGACACAGTATTCTAATCACATCATTTTCTTCAGGTGGTGGGGATAAAATCACAAAAAGGTTTTCTCATTGGAGTTCTGCACCTTTGGTTCCTCTATTAATTTCACACTAGCTGTAAAATGTAGACATTATTATACCCATTTTCTGGAACAGGAAGTAAAAACCCAAAAACATTATGCAATTTGTCCAGTACTACATCGCCAAAAAGTTTGTCCAGGAATGTCTAACTCACAATTTCCAAACTTGGAACTCTTCCATAAACCACACTAAGACTCACAGGAAAACATATCACTTTGGTTTTTTGTTTGTTTGTTTGTTTTATTTCTTTTAAGATAGTCTTACATTTAGGAGGGAATCCTTGCCATACAATCATGAATAAATGCATAATGACAGAGCAAGTTGAGGCTGATGCTGTTCCATAGTCTCCCCGCTTTCGGTTCCCTCAATCCCATGTTTTCCCTATGTTACCCCCATGTTAGTTGGGCTTCTCATGGAAGTTGAAGATTCCCTGCTGGGTAGAAACCCCCATACTGGCTCCCTCCATCTGCCTTGATATTCCTCCTATTCCTTACCCCTGCTCCCTGCCAGTCTTCCTTCATCCCCCAGCATCATAAGCAAGGTTCTTCCTGCTCCTGTAAAAACTCACCCATGTTGCGGTTATTATTAGCTTACCCAACTTTCAATCTGTTTCTGATTGTATTCTAGGTTCCACATGAGAGAAAAAAGTTTTTGAATCCACTCTTCAAGTGAGGGGCATCTGGGTTGGTTCCATAGTTTAGCTATAGTAAATTGAGCTGCTAAAAACATTAATGAAGCTGTATCTCTATAATAGGTGGATTCTAGCTCTTTTGGAAAAATAACCAGGAGTGGGATAGTTGAGTCATTTGGTGGTTCCAGCCCTAATTTTTAAGGAGTCTCCACACTGCTTTCCAGAGTGGCTGTACCAGTTTGCAGTCCCACCAATAGTGTGACAATGTTCCTCTTTTCCCACAGCCCCTACAGCATCTGTCATTGTTTGTATTCTTCATTTTTGACATTCTGACAGGAGGGAGGTGGAATCTCAGTGAAGTTTTGATTTGCATGTCTCTGATTGCTAGTGATGTAGAGCATTTTCTCATATATTTATGGGTGAAAACATATCACTTAATGTTCATGAGACACATCCTGCAGGAACATTGGAAGATTGGAAGTTGTTTTTTGTTTCTTTCTTTTTTGATTTTTTTTTTTTTGCATGTGTATGAGTGTGTGTTCCTGTAAGTATAGTTGAAGTGCATTTTAAGATTATAGTATGAGATTTTTCATTTATAGGAGCTTTGGAAGTTTGAAAAATAATTATTTTGTAAGTTTTCCACAAATTTCCTACTCAACAAAGTAATCCCCCCTCCAAATGCCTGGTCTATAAAACAAGGCAGTCCCCCTATTGACCTGTTTTCCAGGTGTGTTTTAGAGTGGGGCTAGAATCTAGTGATTTGCTTCCTCATCATACAAAATTTGTTAAATTTTGCCTGTTGAGTGATTAGATTCCTGATAACATTGCATAAAATTCATACTATGACCATGATGTTGATTTGTCAGAATTTGGGCTGATGTACATGATATTAGCTTATGATACACAAGGCCAATTCACTTATTTCTAAGTGAAGGATGATTTTTGGTTACTTGACTGCCAAATAGTGAACCCTGTATTTACAAAAGGAGCTGGATTGATGGGTATACTCATTATTGTAGAGCATACACTTAGCACTGTGGGAATCACTTTTGAGTTAGTGAAATAAGAGAATTTATGGATTATGATAATGAAAACATGAAAATAAAAAATTATGAAGCCATAGTGGAGAGGTAAGAGTCACAGAACCTACAGTGATTGAAGAAATCTGGAAAAAAATAGATGTCAATGAAGGTCACCTTCAGCCAGAAAGAGCTTAAGAAGGATCTGAATCATAGATAAGGCTGATGTCCATTTGTGTATTACCTATTAAAAAGTAAGTTGTAGGGGCTGGAGCAGTGGCTCCGTGGTTCGGGTGCTTGCCTGGCATACGCAAGGATGCAGGCTCAAACCCCAGCACCATGTACACAAAGAACTGTAGGAGCAACGAAAGCCACATGAAAATCTAAATAAAATGGATTCTCTCTTTCTCTCTCTACTGTCCCTCTCTCTCTTTAAAAATTTAAATAAATTAATTAAGTTGCAGGCTAGAGAGGTGGCTCAGCAGTAGAATGCTTGCCTGGCATGCAAGAGGACCCAGGTTTGATCCCCAGCACCACATACACAACTAAGTGGATGAAAAATCAAAAATTAGATGAAAGAAAAAGATTAATTCTTTCTCTTAAAACAAACAAACAAACAAAAAAGAAAATAAGTGTCATGGTGAGATCAATATATGACTAGGTAAGTGATCAATATATGACTAGAGTGTGACTGTTCATGGAAGGTCTTGAAAACCCAGAAACAATGCTCCAGTTTCAAACCTGGACTTTTTTCAGAGAAAATGACTTTGATATATGCATATCAAAGTTTTAAATTACAAAGGAAGGTTTATACACAGACCATATCGTCTTTTCCTATGGTAAAATTCAAATGAAAAGCAAAATTAAAACCATAAAATTGAGTACAATGGTAAAAAGATAAAAAGAAGAAAAGAAAAGTGCCTGGCTATTATATAAACATGGTAATTTTAGATTATCACAGAAATTACAAAATAAATAAATTGGAGTAATGAGAGAGAATTGTCAGAAAAGTGAATTTGCTATTTTATTTTTCCCCCTAGAGTAAGTAAGTTGAAGAAGTGTCACTTTACTAAGACCTGAAGAATGAGGATGTTCAAACCATATCAAAATGCAAAGAAGAATGCCCAGGCACAGGAACAATAGAAAACCCTTGTCCTATAGGTGTTGGTGTCATATTATAACTTTCAGATTTTTGGAAGAATCTTTCTGCCCCCTCCCCTTGCTGTGGATTGACATTTCTGGGACTTTTAATGGTAAGTAGAAAAAAGAAAACCTTTCTTTTCACGTCACCACCACTATCAACCTTTGTATCCCCCCCAACCAATTGTAACTGTAATGAAATATGGATTTGTCATTTGCACTAAGGGAACATAGTGCCTACAGTGTGCCTAGGAACCGTGTAGCAGGGGCCTAAATGGTACTCACAGTGCCCAACAATTTTCAAAACACAGATATCAACATTGGCTCAAAACCTTAGAGCCAACTCTGGTAGAGATAAATATGTGTTATCATTGTGATTTATGCATGTGCCAACTAATAGTGAGTTGTATATGGCTTCCAAATCAGAATTTTATTTTGTATCTATATAAAAAATGATATAAAGAGTGTCTGAAGTTGCTTGAAAAAAACTTTAGACCATAACTTTAAAATAGTAAGTAAAAATAAGTGTAAGATATTGTCCAACAATTCTTAAATCAATAGAAAAAATGTTTAAATGATGTTGGATTTTTAAAATCAAAATGATCTGCAAGTTGAGGGATATGAATAGCACTGAAATGAAAAATAGCTAGAAACTTTTATGAAATTACATGTGACTCTTCATATACTTTTAAGCAGCCAGATACTTGAAGACTTTTGGGGAAATGAGTGATGAAATATTTCAAAGGCTGTATCAATGAATAATGAACATTCAGAAGGATAGATAAAAATCTTGGAATCTCATGCTGATGCTTTATGATCATCTATAGAAAATTCATGCCAGCAGTAAGGTGTTTATTCATTTGAAGTTCAGAACACATTTTTCTTCTGGGGTTTTCCCTTATTTTCCTCTCTAGAAAATGTGTCTGAAACACCTCTCACATTTGCATTTAAAGAATGACTAAAGGTTCTTATCTTGTCTGCATGGTTGTGTATTCAAAGTTCAACCTGATTTATACCTTATCACATTACCAAAACATTCCGAGTATTAAAACTTTATGAATTGCACAATTTTCTAAAATACTGAGAATATTCTAGAATGAACGGGAAATGATCAATTTTAGAAGTATATTAAGATGCAAGTCAAATTTTGTAGAAAAAACTTAGTGTTCGGCAATTCTACTGAATATATTTCCCACTGAATCATTAAATGTAAGTATCTCACTGGTTTATAGATGTGTAGAATACAGGATGTTAGAATTCAAAATGTACATGCTCTAGGGAGAGATAGAGAAAGAGTATCTGAAAGCTAGATTTAGGTAGAGATACTAATATTTTAGCTGAAGAAAACAAAAGACTATCGATAAAAAGAATAATGCATTGTGTGATATTCTTTATTAAATGAAGTTTTCTGTTTAGTAAATTGCTTTCCATATTTCATGATAATTTACTCAGGTGAGTAAATATTCAGGTATGTTTTTGCAGAAATGACTCAGAATTCAGTCCACAGATGTGCTTATAATCTCATCTTGATTGCCTAGCTAACTAAGGCAAATTTTGAAATTTTCATGTAAACATGAGCACTGGATGACTGATATGTTCCTTTTGACTTTTAAAGTCCATAATTCTGAAACTGATGATGACAACAAAAATTCTGGGAATTTGGGTGGAGTGGGGTTGGATAGCACAACATTTGGCATCTCCCTGTCTGTGTCAGTGTTTCATTTTCTTTAGCATCTTTAGTGGTAAAACATGCACATTATTTATGATCATAAATGTCATTAATAAATTATACATTTTAAATACTGGTGTAAGGATTGAAAATTAGCTGTAGGATTTTGAAATTAGAAGCAAAATTAGTAGGTTATTCAACAGAGATAAAGAAAATCAAGTCCTTCTAAAGACAAAGAAAAAAAGAAAAAGAAGAAGACTCAAACCAGAAACTAGATCATAGAAAAATTCTGGAAAATTCGATGCAAACACATAGAGGTGAAAAGAAAGAATAGACTGCTTGTGAATTATAGTAAAGTATGTCAAGGTAAAGGTGCTGTAAAATTTAGGCATACAGAGAGCAGCAAAGAAACCTGGGCTGGAGTGGTGGCTTAGTGGTTATGGTGCTTGCCTGGCATGCACAAGGATGTGAGTTCAAGCCCCAGCACCACATACACAGTGAAGTGTTGGAGCAATGAAAGTCATGTGAAAAACTAAATTGATTTTTTCTTTCTCTCCTCTCTGTCTCTTTCTCTCTCTGTCTCTCTGTCCCTCTCTCTTTATTAAAAAAGAAAAAAGGAACCTGCCCAATTTTGTAATCAGCAGAACCCTCTGTGATTCAGAGGCTCAGGAGGGCAAGTTTATAATATGTAAATAGGTGATAGAGAATTCTGAATTTTAAGGGGTTTTATATGCTCAATTTCACTTTAACTTTCTAATTTCTCACACCAATATGTGTAGCAGCTACACATTCCTGACAGGTTGAAGAGAGAGAATGTGCCTAGCCTTGCTTGAAGAGGAACATGCCTTCCCTCACTCAATTCTGCAGAAGTGCTTAGGGGGATTTTTACTCTTGTTACTGCTATCTACCCAGGAACTGGTGGAGACAGAATTTGGACTGTAGCTCATTCCATAGCCTTTACTTTTGAGCACTCTGTCATTCCTAGTTTGTTGTGTTTGTATCTTGTGGTTACCATATATTAGTGAATAGAACCAGAGATTGTCAACTTCGATCACATTATGCAAAGCAGAGCTTTGTTAGAGTCTCTTTTGGATGGACTGATCAAAAAAATCATGTTCCTCTGGCTTTCACATTTAAGTTCCAGAACCGGTTAAAGAGAACAGTTTTTAAACTTTTTCCTACTAAATGATCAGAAAAATTGCCCTCTGTTCTGATGGTCTCCATTTTTGATCATGATGAATAAGCTAGTTCTTTTCATAATTGTTAACACTTAGATAGAGAGGTAGTATGTCATTCAATGTCTTCAGAATCCCAGAAGTCTGACATCATTGAATTAGGAATTTTGTTTTTTTAATGTATTGATTTTCTTAAGCATCAATCAGAAGTATCTTTAAATCTTTAACATCCACTTAGAGGCCAATTCATTCTAAACTTTTTTGATGAATTTTTCAGCATGAAATTATTTTTACCTCATAATAATAGATATTTAAATACATGTTTTTGTCTACATAGTAATAAATTGTTACTATTATTACTTGTTTAAATTTTCATTGTAACTCATAACTTAGGACCACCACTTACTGCATTGCATAAACCAATGAACATCATTTGTCAATAGTTAATTCTGGTCATAGATAATCAGAATGTTAGATGTGGAGGCTCCTTAAAAGAAGTATGGTTCAAAATCTCATTTTCAAAGAGCCGAGGCCATTCAAATGATATACTCAGGTACAAGTAATAATTTTCATTGAAATTGTAATGATAACAGAAGGATTATAAGAAAACATATTTGATGGGCTGGAGTGGTGGTTCAGCGGTTTCGGCGCTTGCCTGGCAAGCACGAGGACCCGGGTTCAAACCCCAGCACCACATACACAACTAAGTGTTGGAGCAATGAAGGCCGTGTGAAAAACTAAATAAAGTTGTTTCTCTCTTTCTCTCTTTCACTGTCCCTCTCTTTAAAAAAAAAAAACAAAAAGAAAACATATTTGTTGGGACTTTTTAAATTTTCAGAAGCCCTTTATATATACTATTTCATGAGATTTTAAAAAATTCTATGAGTAGTAGAAAATGTGTGATTATGATGAAGTGAATCGGAGGGAAAAGACAAGTGTACACAGGGTAGGGAAGATTTCACAGATTAATTAAGCTGTCAGTAGGAAACAACAGTTGAAAATCAGAATTTCTGCACCTTTCATCTTATACTAACAACAATCTTTTTTTCTTTAATGCTTATGAGATACCTCAGTATTTTGAAAGGTTAAAGAACTAACATAGACTAAGCGTCTGTGTGTTCAGTACTTAGCTCAAGAAAAACGATGACTGAAACCACTGGTGGTGTCAATATGTCCTTCTGCCACTGAATTATTAAGCTCTTTTTTTTAAAGAGAGAGAGAGAGAGGGAGAGAGAGAAAGAGAGAGAGAGAATCAACTTTATTTAGCTTTCCATCTGGCTTTGTTTCTCTGACACTTAGTTGTGTATGTGGTGCTGGGGTTCAAACCCAGGTCCTTGCACATGCCAGACAAGCGCTCCAACTGCTGAGCCACTGCGCAAGCCCCTCACTCATTTTTTTAATGGATATTTTGTACTTTTAGCAATACTGCAAAGAAGAATTTTGCTTCCATATTTTGTGTACATTCCCCTTGTCTCTCTCTCCCCTTCCCTGCTTTCCTCCTTCTCCCTACCTCCTGGGTCACTTTTTCTCCCTGTGACCCACTACTGTTCATAGATGGTACCTTATGGCTGGATCTTCACTTGGCAAAAGGGCAAAGGAGCTTCAGATCTCTTTCAAAAGGACACTAATCCTGTTCAAAAGGGTTCCACACTCTCTCAGCCTAATCATCCCCCTAACAGTTCCACCTCCAATTCCAAATATGGTTGCTTTGGGGTTGGAAACTAACATATTAATTTTGAAGAGATGGAAACACTTAGACCAGAACACTCATTATGTGAAAGATTATCTTATATACCCTAAAATACATTAAAATTTCTACCTTCTTAAAAATCCCCAAACACGAATGGCTCTAAATTTATTCTTCTTTATGTGATAACTCACTGGGACAGAATTTCATGTTTACTGATTTCTTTGCTTGTCCTGCTTTCTTATGCCTCAGTCTACCTTTTGTGGTCATGTTCATGCAGTCATTTGAAGAGAACTAGTCAGCTATTTTGTATAATTATTAATTGGGATATGATTATTAATTGGGATATTTCTTGAGCATTTAATAAGATTATGAGCTTTGGGCAAGAATTGCACAAAAGTAATTTCATATTTTGCTCAATATATTTTTATTGTTTTTATGTTCAGTGCTTTTATTTTCAATTTATTTTTTATTCTTTCATATATATCTATATACATATTTAAGGAAAAAGAATGTATATATACTATGTACACATATGTATATACACATATATATCCTATATCTGAGTATTTCAACCTCCTAATTCAATGATAGTATAATTATAGTGTGCATAGTTTTTGAGGATGCTTACTTCTGGACTCAGCTTTTATTTGCTTAGGAACTTCATATTGCAGTGTGTGTTTTGCTAGACTTTGTTGCTGAGAGTCATTTGTGATTTGGTTTGAGGGGTCCTCTCTCCAAAGGGTCTCCATTAATTTTTGAAAGGTGAACCACAGGTTTTACAATTTAGGGCTCATCCAAGGTAATTGGTTGGCTACATGTATCCCACACACTTCAGTTACTTTAAAATCAAGCTTCAACCCCCTCTGAAGACAGGTTCTGCTTACAAATTATTATGGTAAACATCTTTATACTATTGGAGGTGAGGCTGCTGTGGACATAATTCTCTTCTTCCTCAATTTTTTGTATGTGAACCCTTTTCTTACTCACTTGATTTTGTTGATGATGTAGTCATCCAACATTTTTAGCAGTAAGTAGGAACATCAATTCCCACCTGGCTTAGCAAAAGCTCACATCCCCACCTTCTGTTCACAACACAGTTATCACATCTCTTATTTGATCTTTTGTTCCCACATTTCCATTGGTCCCTTATAGTTGTGCATAACGATGGGATTTGTTGTTACATTTGTGCACATGTGTACATTGTAACAATATAATGTTACAATATAATGCAATGTTCTAGCACTTTCCCCTTCCTTCCTACCTTCTGCCCTTTCTACTGATCTCCCTTTAATTTTTTATTTTTTCTCCCCTGTAATATCTGACAATAGAATATACTATGACATTATTAAATTTTAGTTCTCCTTTTTTTCAAATGAAGAAACATGCTCAAAGAAGAGATAAATGGCCATTTCATCAATTTTACAAAAGTAAACATTCACAGAGCTGAGGTGTAGGTTATTTAAATGCTCACGCTGTCATATTCAGTTGTTTTATATATATATCATGAGTGGAGAAACACATATATGATGATTTACATAACAAATGCAGAATTAAATTGCCAAACATAAAGTCACATTGAATTTTCCCATGAAGACCCTCAAGTATTCACAATCTTGATTTCAGCAGCAACATTTTACTCTGCCTGTATTTTTGTACATTCTTTTATTTGTGTGTTTCTCTGTCCAGCCATTAATCCATTTCAACTTAGATGTACTGCAATGTAAATAAAAATCATTATAATATTTACCCCAAATGCTCTGATATGCCATTTCCATTTGTGACTTCCCCTCTAATGCAATGTATATACATAACAGTGAATCATGAGTATGTTTGCTAAGTTTTGGTAAATGCACATAATGTGGAACCCTATGAATTCGTATGTTATCCTTGTGTAGAGGTCATGCTGATTTTCTCTGTATCAATCCAATTTCCATACATATGTTGTGAACTCAGTATACACATACCCATTCTTTTTAAGTAGTGGGTGGGATTGAATCCAGGGCCTCACTCATGCTCAGGTACACTTTTTAATTTCAATTCCTGTACTCTGTTTCCAAATGGGTTTGAGGACCCTTACATGAACACATGAAAAAGTGTAATGCCTTAATAATAGGTTAAAAAACATTGCAAAGGCTTAGATGTGATGGTATGTGTTGAGTGGAACCAGGAATAGACTAACACACATGCCACACAATTTTTTGCACCCAAATAATTAGAAATATACCATTCAGATCTAGAAGCAGAGTAAAGGAAACCCTGGTGATGACTTGCTGCTACAGAAGTCAGATAAACACCCTTTGAAAAGTAAAATATAATACACTTTCATTTCAGTCTTTTATTGAAAACTACTTGTGGGCACAGATGTCTAAATATACTAATTAAAGTGATCCTGTATTTATTCTTCAGAACAGAAAGTGACATTTCAAACTGGAAGAACGTATATGTATTTTAAAAGACTATAGGGATTTCCACAAAGTAGGACATTATTTTGCAGTAGTCTAATTTTCCAGCACCTATAGGACTCTCTGGATGAGCACCTTGGGTATGGCTAGACTTCCTCAGTGTTTTGGTAACCCCAGGTCTGACATCTGGGAGTCAGAATGCATTTTTATTTTTGTAGGAGTTCTCATAGCTCTATTTTTCTCCTGTTTCACATAAACGATTGGACCTCAATCTTGGCTACTGGGAAAACAACCTTGGTTTTGGCTAGGAAGCAAGACTTAGAAATTATGGTCTGTCTTTGAGCTACATTCCTCAGGGAAAATATTCTCCCCCGTGACCAACTTTAGAAAGAGAACTAAGATGCTCATCAAATTTCACATTTTAATTTGTGCCAGTGTAAATTATTGAAGATCTTTAAGATCACAGCTTTATACACAGAGTTTATGGAGAAGCTGTGAAGGACTGGATTCCATTAATAGTGATAGGTAAATCCTTACTTCTCTATTGTAACCACAAGTTACCAAAAACTTAACAGCTTAAAATATCGAACATTTATTGCCTCCCCTATTCTGTAATCTAGAAATCTGGATCAACTGGACTGGGTCCTGCGTTTGGGTTCTTCCTAGACCACAGTCAGGTTGTTAACAGGTTTGCATTCCTTGCTGTGGGCCCTGGGGAAGAAGCTGCTTCCAAGTTCAAGCAAGTTCATGGACAAATTCAGTTCCTGTGGTTGTAAGGCAGAACCCTGCTTCCTTGCTGGCTCTCAGCTGGGGACAATCTAATAGCTCGTCTCATGCTATCCCGGTGACACCTTTGATATTATGGTGTGATTCTTTTTCATCTTTTAATGTCTTTGGCTCTCCTTCCATAAAAATACTTCTGATATACCTGAGCCACCCTTCAAGAACTTCTTACTTTTGTGATTATTCTGTGATTTTGTTCTCCTTTACTTCCATATCATCTGCATGCAGTTGATTTGTTTTCATGCATGCTACTAATTAACATTTTTCACTGTTGTATAGCTTTCTATTATATACATACACTAAAAAATTAGTTGTGTATTATGTTGATAGCTTTATTTTGGACATTTTCTTACTTTTTCTACCACAACAACTCTAAGATATTCACATATTTGTCCACACTCATATGTTCAGAGTTTCTTCAAGACACACAGAGAAGAATACTGAATCAAATGTTACACATTTGCACATTTTTAGAAAAAAAATATTAAGTTATTATAGTATTGGTATTAAAAATTACATTTTTTATTAGTGTGTATGTGAGTTCCTATTGATTTACATCCTTGTCAAGTTGTTACTATAGATCTTTTTGTTTTCATTTTTATAAGTGCTAGTGAAATGCTCTGTAAATTCCATGTTCAAAAATATTTCAAATCAGGGGGCTGGAGAGGTGGCTCGGTGGTTAAAGCGCTTGCCGGGCAGGCGCAAGTACATGGGTTCAAACCCCAGCACCACGTACACAACTGAGTGTCAGAGCAACAAAAGCCATGTGAAAAACTCAATAAAAATTAAAAAAAATATTTCAAATCAGGGCTGGAACGGTTGCTCAGTGGTTACAGCACTTGCCTGGCATGTGCAAGGACTTGGGTTCAAACCCCAGCACCATGTACACAATGAAGTGTCAGAGCAACGGAAGTCATGTGAAAAACTAAATAAAACTGATCCTCTCTTTCTCTCTCACTTTCCCTCTCTCTCTAATGTATATATTTCAAATCTAACTGAACAGTTCAAGTTGTTTACTAGGATGAGATAATAGCGGAGACTGAACTAGTGTTAGTATTTTATCACCACCTCCTGCCTGGAGAATTCCTTCAGCAGATACATCAAACAGAGCATAAAGGTCAGATCAAGTCAGTATCCTTCCTTAACTCCTTCAGAGCTTTGCAAGGCACTTGAAAATGCTAAGCTCCTGCCTGCCTTTTAAACTACACCTCTAGCTGTTGAAACGCTTCTTTCAGTTCCTTGGGTTGGCCCCGAGCTCCAGGCTCACAGGACCTTGCCCACACTGTTTCTTGTCTTCAGTCCTCCTCCTCTTTCTTTTGCTTGGACATCAGAACCTACATTAGGTTCCAGCTCAAGATGCACCTTTGCTATCATATTTTTCTCCATAAGATTTAGAATTATTTGGGATTATTTTTTGTCTGAACACCTTTTTATTTTCCCCTCTAAATGATAAGCTCCATGCAGAAATGGTGTCTGCCACTTTGTTTCCTTTGAATTCCCGAACACTTGGAAAATATATTGTACTATTTCTTGAAAAAATGAATGAATATAACATATGGAGTTTTTCATGCTTATATCATTTGTATCAGTTCCATACTTTGCTTATTTATATTTAAATATACTACATTTAAAATAAATATGGGAATTTTTGTATAAGTATTAGAATGTACTGAAGTCCATATCAGGAAAATTCATCATTAATACATGCATATTGTTTTAATTTCTTAAATGCTAAAAGAAAAAATATATATTTATATACATATATATTTAAGTAGATGCATATATACATATATATTTATATGCACATATATTTAAATATGTATGTATGCATATATACATATACATGCATGTATACATACACACACATGCATATACACACAGAGCAAGTTTTGTAACATGGATTTCCATGGTTAGAAAAGTAATCTGACTCCAATGTGCTTGTAATCAGATAAAACTTTCATGCATGGAGGATCTTAGAAGTCGTGCATTCTCCTCATATATCTCAACTTTCACTGCTAGGATTGTTCCTGGGGTCTTAATTTGTCAGATATTGTGCAATATATATATATATATATATATATTATATATATATTTTTTTTATTTAACCCTCCTGGCAATCTCATGAGATAAGCACCATTATTATCCCTCTTATATATATAAATAAGGCCAATCTTAGGAAGCTTAGTAACCTGCTTTAAGACCTATTTCTAAAAATGATAGGGCTGAGCCTTGTACTTAGAGCTGTCCTATTCCAGCAGTTGTGCTTTCCCACTTTGTGCCTGTTGACACCAACCTTTTTTTGATTAGTAATTTGACAAATCAACCCATGTTATTATTTGAGAGGTACTGGGTACTCAGTGCCTTTCAGTGCTCTTTCTATGTATTACCTTGATGGTAGCAAAACCAGGGGGAGAAAGAAGATTAAAAGTTGCAGGCAGATTGAATTATGACTTCAAAGAAACAGAAGGACAAAAAAAAAAGGCAATAAAAGTTAGATCCTCAAACTTAGATGGCTCTGTACACTGCAGTAATTTTGAAAAAATGATTCACCCTGAATAAGTGCATATATTGTAATGAGAACCTGGAAGATATAATTCAAATCCATTGTTATATCCCAAAGAAAAGAATAACACACAGTGGGCAACATATTTTAAAATATCATCACACTAGATCTCAAAATCAAACATGTCCCTGATTTTAAAACTTAAATACCTGGAAATTAACTGCAACTGAAGTGATTTGTAGAGAAATACGAAAAAAAAAAAAAAGTGATTGGAGGCAATGATAGGTAGAAGAGAAATAGTCCCCAGTGTTTATTTTTATAACACTGCTTCCTGTTCTAAAGAGTAAGATAGACATCAGATTCTCATTTAAATATCTACACTGTAAAATATTCCATCATGAAAAACAAATGCACATGCTATGCTATTTCTTTAAGCAATTCTAATCAATCCTATAAGATCTGATTCTATTTTCCCACCAGTGCTCAACTTGAATCTTCTTTTCTTTCCCAGACTGAACTAACAATTCACTCCTGGCAGGGTCACATGTTCACAACTTGTAGAGTCTGTGCCTCCCTCTTACTGGCTGCCCATCTTCCTCTAATAAGGTTTTTCTTGGCCATATTGGCTCTCAGAGAATGGAGTTCATATGGAGTTTCTCTTTGGTTTTGATCTTCTGTTTTTGTGTAAATTTCTGCCTTGTTCTTAGATCATCCTAGCTATGAAAAAGGTCTTTTCTGCCAACTTGTGGCCAATAGAGCAGACATGAAAATAAAGGAGCATCCTATCAAACGGTCAAGCTGGACTCAATGTCTATTTTGGATGTAGCCCTAGCCAAGATGCAAACCATAGGCATGTGTTCCACCAAGGGAGCCAGCAGGGAGTCTCCCTCCAAGCAGCCTAGAAGCAGGGCTAGGTTTGTACCAACCACAGCTGCTTTTAGTAAAATAGAGCAAAATTTTGATCTGAGTTGCCACAGTCTTTTCAATATATGCACTGAAATCATTTAGGAAACGTAAAGAGCAGCTATCATAGTGGGACCAAACTCTTCATAATCCTGTAGCTGTTCTCCCTCCCTTGGACCCAGGGTAGTTTCCTAGGGTTTCTGTTTCCCCAGACCAGACATTCAGGTTTGGAAGAGAATTCATTCAGATTAACTTGTTCCTTTCTGCTTGACTCAGAGTTTATAGGGACTAACCTATATGCATATAAACTGAAAAAGATCACATTGAAAGAGTACAGTTATTTTAAGTTGGAAAAGGAAGACTCTAATCATTTTGTAAAAATCCATCAGGAAGACATTATTGGGATACGCTAAGTCAAAACCTAAAAACAACACAAAACAAAAAAATAAGCATTCAAGAAAAAAAATGGAAGGGATGAAGGAACAAATGATGGAAGAAATGAAGGAAGAAAAGGAGGGAAGGAAGAAGGGAGGGAGAGAAGGAAAAATCTCCTGAGATCCTCAATCTTCTTCTGATTTTCCATTTAGTAATAGTTTAGACAGCTGCCAAAGAATATAGCCATTTTCTAATAAAAAATGTGCATCTGGAATTAATCACATTCACTCTCTATACCAGGTCAAGCAAATTGAAAAATTGTTCCTGGACTTTACGAACGGAGGTAAATCTATCCGAAAGTCCTGCGATAGAAACATCACACCCTTTAGAGTCAGATATACCTGGATTTAGTTTCCACTTAATATGATTTTAGGGAAATTACCTTTCTGGTAATCTCTGGAAAAACCTTTCTGGTCTTCATTTCCTTATTTATAAAACCAAGGTTAAACAGATTCTGTTTTAGGAAGCTCATGGAAAAAAAATGAGATAACATGCATATGTACATAAAAAACAGCACAGTATTTGTGCTCAAAAAATGTTTTTTCTCTCATTGATCCTATAACTGTGGGCACAAGTGTTTTGGTGGTGAGCAAACTCTATTTCTTTCACCTTCCAACTAAGGTCTCAATCCCCCACTACTGATTTTCTTTTTTTCACTTAAAAATAGACCCAAAACTTTCACTTGGCTTATATTTTTGTTTTATAATTTTAACATTTTCCTTACATTTTTTGCTGGTTCAGTTTTCGAGATAGTCAGTACTAAATGCTATAATGTTTTCCAGATTCAGGAAAATATGTGACTTTGATAGTCCCAATGTGCCTACTGGTGTGTAGGTAGGAGGACTGATTGTTTTATGATACATAGTCTTTAATATTTTGCTCTTAATTTATTTAACTTGCAGGTTGTTAATGACTGAGCTAAGTAATTGAGGAAAGATCAGCTTTAATTGCATGATTTAACTCTTGTTTCATAAATAAATCTGTACAATTTTGTTAGAATTGTTATCATAACATAAATGTGCATATTACCAATAAATATGTAATATTGGAAGTAGGATTTTTATGAAAATCCACCAAAACATATTTTCCCTGTGATGTAGCCCTTTTAGCACTCTCATAAAAAGTAGACTGAATACTCACTTTATATATCACTAAAAGGATATTATCCATAATATCAGATCATGTATTAAAAATTAAATATGCCTAAATGTAGCAATGATTTAACTATGTGGCTCAATTTTGTTTTGGAATTGTTTTATGTAACATTATTATAAGACTGAAAAAACGCTTGGAGAATATATGAAGATAGTTCAACAAGACCATTTGCATAAGAGATCCGAGGCTGAAAATAATTTTAGAGAAATTCTATTATAGCTTACTGTTTCCTAACTGATGCAATGAATGGGGCTAGACTTTATAGAACCATATCTGGCTAAAACTACTTTTTTCTCATTATTCATTTTGTATTTTTTTGCTACCTCTTATAAAACAATGAGATCCACTCTCACCAGTTCAATAGAATTACTCAACTTAATATATTTTAACATCTTTGGATATTTAATTGTATTTTTTCACATTTGTGTAGTGCTGGGAACATCTCAATATTTTCTCATTTTATTTTACTTTTATTGGTAAGTGAAGAAAATAACACATGAAATAATCACATTCTGATGGAGGATGCAATAGATCCTGATACCTCTCATGTACCTGAATCAATTAAAATAATACTAATTGGACACAATTCTATAAAAGACAGTGAATCCAGTGATGAAGTGCATAAGGTACTATAATACACTAAAAATTCAAGCTAAGCCAATTTTGAAACAAAAGTGTCATTTCTTCTCTTCTCATTTTATTTGTTTGGCCTGGGCCCAGGTACTTATATATAAAATGTTATATGTATACCTCAAGTGAGATTACAGTGAAAGCTATTTCAGGAATTTCTTATGTGTTACTAAGATCCTATACTCCTTTATTGTAAAACTTATATATATTGCTACTAGAGTTACTAAAATAACAAACTTAAAGAGAAATTCATTAATTTTCTTGTAAATTCTACAAGAAGTTACTTTCTATACCTGTTTAAAATACAGGGAATTTTTCCTTCTAAACCAAAATTATGATGAATTTAATCATATCTATGAAGAATTGAGGTTAAGATGGTAGGAACAGCTGGATTTACAACAAGAACTTTCTGTAACTTTTGTAGCACTTTAATGTTTTTTTCAACATATATAGATATAGAAATAAGACAAAAATTTTTATAAGGGAAACTGAAATATTCAATAAACCTTAGTCTAGCTCCTTAAAATTAAAGCTACCACCACCACCAAACCCCAGCATACCTTTGCATTAAATTGTTTATTGCCATCTTTAATTTTTTGAGTTGTCCTGAGGTTACCCTTTCATAACCAAACAGCAGTGGGTAATGACAGGACTAATGATTATTTTTCATTGTGCATGATTTATAGGTTCATTTATTAATAGAAATCAAATCAGAAAACACAGGTTATCACCTATTTAAAAATTAGATTATTTGGAGTTTGGCTATTGAATTTGTTGTGCGCCTTATATAGTCTGGATGTTGCTTATTGTAAAATGGACAGTTCATAAATAATTTCAACCAGTCTTTGGGTTTTCTCTACATGTTGTTTCCTTAGTTGTAAAGCATTTTGATTTGATGTAATTCCACTTGTCTATTTTTGCTTTTGTTTCTTTTACTTTTGGGATTTTGTCCAAAAGAATCTTGCCTGTTCCAATGTCATAAAGTGTTTTCTTCTAGTAGTTCTATTGTTTTGAGCCTTTAAATTTAATTCTGTAATCCATTTTGAGTTGATTTTTATAACTTGTGAGAGATAGGGGTCTCCTTTATCCAAGTTTCCCAGCATGTGAATATCCAATTTTTCCTAGAGCCATTTATTGCAAATAATGGTCTCCAACATGTGTTCCTAGCAGTTTTATTGAAAATCAGTTAGTTGTAGATAGGTGGGTTCATTTCTGGTAACTCAATCATGTCCTATTAGTCTGTGTCTGTTTTTGTGCCAATAGCAGATTAAAAGATTGACAATAGACTTGAATGGATATTCATCAAACAAAAACATGCAAGTGGTGAATAGGTATATGAAAAAATGCTCAATGTTGATAATCATTTTGGAAATTCAAATCAAAACCCCAGTTAGATATCACTTCACTTCTGTTGGAATAGCTGCTATCAGAGAGACAAAAGACAAGTACATGCCAGGATGTGGAGAAAAAAGAACCCTCTGCACATTGTTAGTCAGAATGTGAATTTGTACATTCATTATAGGAAACATATGCAATTTCCTAAAAAAAACTGAAAACAGAACTACCATATGATCTGGCCATCTCATTATTGGGTATATATCCAAGGAATTGAAAGTAGTATGTCTAAGAGACACCTGTTTTCTCATGTTCATTGCAGTGCTACTCTGATTTGCCAGGATATTGAAACCTAAGTGTTCAACTATGAAACTGTCTTACAGAGAAAGAAAATGCAGTACAACCACACAGTGTAATACTACTCAGCCACTAAAAAAATAAGCAGGAGAGCACTTGCCTGTCACACACCAGGACCCAGGTTAGAACTCCAGCACCACATACACAACACACATATGTGTTGGAAAAACAAAACCCAGATTAAAAAAAAAATTAAATAAGTTTCTAGCTTTCTATCAATGTCTCTGTCTTAAAAAAATTAAAATTCTGCCATTGGTAACAACTCAGAACTGGAAATCATTATGCTAAATTAAGTAAGCCAAGCACCCAAAGAAAGATATTGCATATTCTCACTCATGTGGACTGTAAACTCATTAATCTGACAAAGCTGGAGGTAGAATAATGGGTACAATGGGCCGGGGAGAGTAGGAGGAAGGAAGGGATGTGGAGAGGTTGATCACTGGGCACCCAATAGCAGTTAGGTAGGAGTAAGATCTGGTGTGGTATTGTACACTAGGATGACTGTAGATGACAATTTTGTACTGTAAATATAAAAATGAAGATATGTGAATATTTTCAATGTACAGAAATGATAAATGCTTGAAGAGAGAAATGTATTGAACCTGAATTAAATGCTACATAATGCAGGGATATATAGAAAGATCAAGGGGGACCCCATTAATGAATGCAATTTTATGTTTTGGCATATCAGTTAAATATAAAAAATTAAGCAAATTTAAAAAAGAAAGAAAATGAAGCTCATCCTTTGAATTTATGATCTAAGGTTTCAAATTGTGAAATATGATTCTACTTATGCAATTTATTTTATTTTGTTTTTTTACTTTACTTCTTTCCTTATTTCTTCCCTCTGCCTCTCTCTCACATCCTCCTTTCTTTCACTTCTTTTTTCTTCTTTCTCTGCCTCCCATTTTCCTTCTAGTCCCTTGTGTTTCATTCAGTGAGCATTTCTTTTTTTTTTTTT
>PVKS010031169.1:0-23695 GCA_004027875.1 Aplodontia rufa
TATACTGCTTCTTCAGTGTCGCATGATACATAAGATTTCAAACCCAGAGAATTCTGGCTCACAGTTCTAATTTTTAAGGACAGAGTAAATTTGCCCTACCCTCCATACAAATTGCCAGTCACACAGTAAAATCCAATGAATATTCTCTAAAATTGGAGAACATTATGTTTTATGATGATAAAGCCAAAAATGTAATGCACAGAGTCTCTTTGGGCAACCACTTGGGGAGCACATCTTGAAGACCAGGAGGCCCCAGGCTATGGGTGGCGAATGTGCTTCTGAGTCTTTTTTCTTAGAGGAGAGGGAAACATTGAATAAATCAAAAGGAAGAGGGAGTCTTGGAGTCAAAACAATATGTACTAGGGTACCAACTCTGGACAAGAAGGTCTTCCTGAGAAAATGGCAGGTCAGCTAAGATGGTGAAGGGGTCACTCATGCAAGGAACAAATCGGTAGGTCTGAGATCAGATTTTGTATTTGATCCCAAGAAGGGTGGAAAATCATTAAAGATTTGACAAAGGGGATGAAATGATCAGAATTGCATTCCAGAAAGACTATTTTGGTCACTGCATGGAAGGGCAAGAGCAGAAGCAGATGAGCAGTTATAAAGTGTAGGCTGATCGTGCCAGCCAGCACCAGAGGAGACAGGTGAATATGCCTGGAGAGGTCATGGGTGACGAAGTTTGATGGCTACACTGATATGCTGTATGACAAGAGAATGAAATAGGTAATGCATGCTATAAAAATACTGCTAATTAAGTATCTATACTTTCAAACAAATATCTCTGCTGTGCCTCTACTCTCATCTCCAATTTCCAGAGCCTCCAGTGCTGAGACTGTACCTGCCTTTACTCCATCCCACCTCTGCCTGCTGGCCCCACATGCGGTGTATCCTTACACCTGAATTTATCAACACCCACCTAACAGAGTTCTCTTGCCTTTGCACATATCTGGTGCTGTTAACAGAGACATCCCAAAAGCTGGCCTGAGAGTGGCAAGTCTGAGTGATGGATTGGAGATTAGTGGCTGAACTACTAGGGTTGGGGAAAATGCACTCTAGGCATTCCACGTTAGAACAGAGGTTGAAATTTTCTAAGGAAATTCTGCCACACCTTGGTAAGTTGATAGTATTAAGTTTTAGCACATTGTGGTTGTAAGGAGTGGTCTGAGGATATGGGGAAAAACAGACTCAGTTTCTTCTACTACACTCTTACAACTCAGACATTTCTGACAGCAAATAAGGGGACATACTTCCCCACACACCAATAGAGCAGTCAGTTCTAGAGGACACCAGCTGGGTGCCCTCTAACTTGATTGTGTTCTGACACTACCTGCCTAGAAATAGAGTCAGTCCCTCCAGGTTGAGAGCTCAGTCCCATAAGACTGCCCCGACTTCAGGGGCTGATTGCAAACTGCAGGGTGTTTTACCTGTGCTTCTGACTACCCTATTACAAATGGGGGTCCCATGGGGAGCCCCACAAAGGGATTTTGGATTTAATTAATTTTCTAAAGTAGTTCACAGAACTCAGGGAAGCAATTACATTTACTAGTTTATTATGAAGGATGCCAATGAACACCAGATGAAAAGATGCAGAGGACGAGGCATGGAAAGAGTGGAGATTTCAGGACCTCCAGGTGCATGTCCCCATCTAGGAACCGCCACATGTTCAGCTCTCTGGAAGCTCTCAAGCCTGGTCCTTTCAGGAACTTATGGAAGCATGGTGGGTTAAAACTCTGGCCATTGGCGATTAACTTAGAGGTAGGCAGTGGGGCTACTCCTGCTTTGGTCCTTTCTGTGCCAGACCCCATATTTAAGCCACCGAGGGAATGCCATCAAGTCAACTCATTAGCACTCAAACAGGCATCACTTTGGAGATCCCAAGCTTTTTCTTGTATGACAGGAAACTGAGGAAGACCAGGTATGTCTTTTACAATATCACAACTGGCTTGAGGACTTAACCACCAAAAAGCACACGGTTTCTACTGGAAAACTCCATTCTGAGCTCCCCATATTTAGCATGAAGAAATAAGCATATTTCAGTTGGGGAAGGGCGGTAGCTATGTTAAAAAAGCAATTGTGGTTTTTTGTTGGGCCAGAGGGAGTCATTCTGCAGTATTCACTTCTCTAAGTCAGGGGAACCCACCTTCTCACAGCTTCCTCCAGATTGGTTGGAAATGCCTTTTCTTCTACTGACAGGCTCTCTCTGAGCCTGAGAGCTAATGTGACTGTGATGCATAAGGAACAGGAAATGATTTTATTTTTGTACATTAAATAAAATATTATTAGAGTTCCCAATCCCTTAATAAGGTTGATTATCAGTTCTCTATCATTAATTTTTATGGGTCCCACATTTTTCCTGTGGTTGTAGCAGACCTAGGGACTCACATAGTGCTAGGAAGACAGCAGCACTGAGTCTTGTTCCGTGATGGTTGATCCATGATAGCTGGTTCTGGAGCTCGAGCAGTGGCTCAGTGGTAGAGTGTTTGCCTGGCATGCACAAGGATCCAGTTTCCAACCCCAGTATCATATACACAACTATGTGATGGGAAAAAAGAAAAGGATGAAAAAATAAATAAAACTGATTCTTTCTCTTTCTTGAAAAAAAGACCATTTAGTAAAGTATTCACAGATGAAATAAAGTTAAGATTTTGTAAGAAATTATATATATATATATATATATATATATATATATATATATCCTAGAGTAACAGTCTTACAATCTGCCCACAAATTCTTTGATATTCCTTTCTTTGAGATGTGACATCTAGGGGCTGGAGTGTGGCTCAGCGATCACGGAGCTTGCACGAGGCATGCACGAGGACACGGGTTCAAACCCCACCATCACATATACAATGAAGTGTTGGAGCAATGAAGGCCACATGAAAAGCTAAATAAAGTTGATTCTTTCTCTCACCATCCCTCTCTCTCTCTCTTTAAAGTGACGTCTAATCTAAACTCCCATCCTTTCGGTGATGTGCTCCTAAGGAGCAACCAAGATTGGGCCACTACCCTGGTGAACCGTCGTGCTGCACCATAACATGGTAGGACAGGGAAGGGCAAGTGGGCTTCCCTCCTTCCTGCATTCTCCCTACACCTCTCTTCCCTCCATCCCACTCCCAAGATGTCATCATCACTGAGGCACCTGAAAAACCCAGTTTTAAATCCAAAGAGTGGGAAGAGCACCTTCAGGCTAGGTAGTAGCAGATCTGACTTCTGCCCTGGGTCCTTCCATTTACAGACCACAAGGCCCTGATAGCTGGCCTCACTGTTCTCTGGTTCTGATTTTTCTTCTGCAAAATGAGATGGACGTGTCGAGCCCCTCTATCCCAGGTTTCGAGGGTCTGTCCCAGGCTTCTCCTCTTTTAACACCCGCCCTGAAGGAGGCAAGTCATCCCTTGTGAGGTGCTTTGAAGCTAACATACCAGAGACCTCAGAGCTATGTGACCTGAGGCGCACAGCTTGGCAGATGACCTGGTGGGATTGATGTTCAAAGCAGCTGTCAGTGAACAGAGGCAGCCTGCACAAAGGAGTGAGCCAAAAATAATGAGAGAGGTGAAGAGAAAAAAAAAAAAAAAAAAGAAGAAAGAAACACAGCAGGGCAGGGCTCTGGGGTTCTGTGCGTTTCCTCTGATTTAACCTCCTCCCTGTCTTCCTCCACCCAGTCCTCAAACGACCCCCTCCTGCCTCCTCCAGAAGAAAAGTTAAAAGCTTTTATTTTTTGGGAACAGAGTAGTTTGCTTAGACTGCTGCTGTTTACCTTTGGTAGGACACTCATTGGTGGTGAGTTCAAACACAGGAAAAGACTTCTGGTTACAGGAAGAGCTGCAGACGGGCCAGCCAGGCTGGCCATGATGCTGCTGGGAGCGCTTTCCCCCAGCGGCGCTCAGGCCTGGGATCCGACACCAGGCCCGGCCTGGACATCAGGCAAGCGGCCTTCAGCTACAGCTTAGACTGTTTCCTTCCAGCAGGGAGATTGCCCTTAAGACATAAAGATGGTAAGGGATGGAAAATGGATAGGTAGGAGAGAGAGAACAAAAAGAGCAAAATGCTTACATTACAAAGGCATTATTATTGTTGTTATTATTGTTATTATTATTATCTGCAGCCTAGTATGGAAAGCATCATCATAACATGCAGCAAATGTGTGATTTACATTTGAAGGTACTTTATTTGTTTGCTTATTTTTTGTTTTTGTTTTTGTTTTTAAAGAAAGAGGGACAGTGAGAGAGAGAGAAAGAATCAATTTTATTTAGTTTTTCATGTGGCCTTCATTGCTCGGACACTTCATTGTGTACGTGCTGCTGGGGTTCGAACCCATGGACTCAAGCATGCAAGGCAAGCGCCGTAACCACTGAGCCATGGCTCCAGCCCCATTTGTTTTTAATCACTACAACAATCCTCCTAAGGAGGCCACATTCTTCAAACCAGGGTCACAGTTCTACCCAGGAAAATGGATTTCGCTGCAGTTACCTCCAGAACTCTGGTTTGTTGGAGAAGAGGAAAGCGATACCTCTGCCTTTGTGCATCTCAAAGCTCTTGCTCCTGCGATCTGTCCAGCCCCAGAAGGGCACTACATTGAAGGAGAAAGGGAGGAAAGCCTCTTGAGAAAACAGATGCTGTGAAATAATCAAAATCTTCTGGGCTTTCCCCATTTCCCCCAAATTTCTTTCCTTTAATTCCATTTCAAAAATTCCCCTGACTCCAAGAAGCACTAGACTTTCTGGTCAGGTCATTCTCAAGTTTATCATGAGGATCTCACTTCTCTTTCCCTGATTTGAGAGTTACTTGGGTTAAAATCTCTCTGTCTTCCAGAATGCAGGGCTTCCTGACTCCATCACACCTTCCTCAACCAAAATGGAAATGAGGGGCTGCTGATTTCTGCTCTAAAGATTTGCCTCCATCTCACTGGTCGTAGAATTGTTGGTAGAGTGGAAAGCAGTAATTTCTCCTCCACTGAAAAATTTCCTCCAATTCTCAACAGCTCATGAGCCACCAAATGCTGCATTTTACTTGGTGTGGAAGGAAGAATTGTCCAATAAGCTCCTTTGTGTTCTTCCAAGAGTTTTCTCCTTAACTGTGGTTTTCCGTGAGTGTGTGTGTGTGTGTGTGTGTGTGTGTGTGTGTACGTACCTACTTTGCTCAGAGTTTTCTTTTTTTCCTAACCTGAAAAATATATCTTTCTCCAAATTTGGAAAATTTTAACTTTTTCTTTTCTCAAAAAAATTTTTTTCTGTCTTTTCCTTCTTCTCTGAACCTAATTACATATATTAGACCTTTTGATGTCCTCTAAAGTTTCCAGAAGTTCTGATCTTTTCTTTTTTAAATTTCTTTTCTCTCTGTTCTTTATGTTGGATGATTTCTATGGAACTATTTTAAGTTCACTGATTTTTTTTTCTCTGTTATCTCTACTTCACTATTAAGCCCAGCCAGTGATTATTTTTTTAAATTTTAGCTATCGTAATCTTTAGTTCTAGAATTTTTTATTTCCTTAATGTCTTAGTTTTTAAAATAGTTTTTACTTTTCTAAACTTTCCTATCTTTTCATTAATTAGGAATGTATTTTCCTTTATGCCCTTAAATGTAGTTATAAAAACTGCTTTATTTAATTTGCAAATCCTATCATCTATATCATCTCCAGATTGGTCTCAATTGATTGTCTTTTGAGACTGGATTATATTTTCTGTTTCTTCAAATGTTGAGTAATTTTGGAATGTATCCTGGCAATTATTAATGACACATTTCAGAGACTCTGTTTTCTATTATGCTACTCTGAAGAATATTGTATTTTTTTCCTTATGCAAACAGATTGGCTGAATTCCAAAAGTAATCTCCATATGCTGTGAAGTAGGCAGCAGCTCAAATCCGAGTACAATTCTTTTAGCCTCAGCTAGAGGATTGAAACCTGCCCCACACACGAGATACGGAGTTCAACCAGAAAATTAGAGGTAGCATTTGGGTACTCTCTATTATCCTCTCCTTCATGGGATTTCTTATTACCGTGAAGGGGTGGTTGCCTAGAACTCTAACCTCCGGCTGCTCAAGCCAGGAAGACTGGGTTTCTATCTGAGTTTCTGCCATTTCCATCTGGCACGAACTACAACCTGCTCTCAGGATTAAAAAAAAAATTTTTAAACCATAAAACTTAATCTGTGCAATTCCCTTATTCAAGCGTGGACTCCCCCTCACCCCATTACTACCTATTTTTTATTCATTCTTCAAAGCCTTCAGGTAGTTGCTTTTATATTTTTTCAAATTTTATAATTATTATCTGCAGGATAGTTGGTTTGATGAGTTTATTGAGCTGTCACATGAAGTGGATTCTCCTTCTTTTGTTTCTTGAATAACTACCTATTCAAATGTTTCCCGAGATATTGTCAGTTATGCTGTTTAGCAGCTAGAGTTGTCTCAATTTTCTCTTCTGTTTCCAAGCTGTTTTATTTGCTTTTGGTTCTATAGGTGAGCAATTTGGGCTGGAATCCCCTGCTCTGCTAGCCTTGCCTGTACTTGCGCATGTGGTAAAAGTCATCTTGTGGCCCGTCTGGGGCTGGATGGTCTGAGGTGTTTAGGCTCTCTGGCAATTGGCTTGGCCTTTCTCTCTGCATGATCTCTCATCCTCAAAGACGTTGTTATCCCAGTCTTATTCACATAAATATCTCAGGATTCCAACAAGATACAAGAGAAAGCCACCAGCATCTTTGCAGCCTACACTGAAAAGATATTCAGTGTTATTTCCACCACAACCTATTGATTATCTAGAGATAAGAGGAATTTGTGGTCATTTCT
This sequence comes from Aplodontia rufa, assembly GCA_004027875.1. Taxonomy (NCBI): domain Eukaryota; kingdom Metazoa; phylum Chordata; class Mammalia; order Rodentia; family Aplodontiidae; genus Aplodontia; species Aplodontia rufa. Next base: position 6,784 of record PVKS010031169.1, read on the forward strand.
TCCACACATTAGTATAAAAATATTATTGTGCAATAATAATAATAATGTGAGAAAATTATTTTTAAAGAAGTCACCTATTTTTCTAAATCATTCCTAGCTGTGAAATATCCAGATGAGAGGTGGGCTTCTTTTCTTGGTTCTATTTTACATTGAAGGAAGCTGGGGAATTGAGAGCTTAAGCAGATTTTTTAAGACTGAAGAACCAGAACAGACAATACACAGTGTGGAAGGTGGAGAACTGCAAAAGGCAGGAAGAAATGCGGAGGAGTGGGTGATGTATAAGGAAGGCCTCGCTGAGAAGGTGAAGACAGAGGAAAGACCTGACAGAGGTGAGAGAAGGGGAGAGGCTTTCGTTCAGTGGGAAGAGTAAGCACCCTTGGTGGGAAACGACAGTCATAGAAAAATGTCACACAGGAATCACTGGATCTTCCATTGCATTTTCATGAATTGGTGGGTACACATTTATCACAGTGAATCCAAAAGTTATGAAATAGCCATGACTTAAAACTGTCTTATAAACCATCTCCTATCACACTAGGTTAGGTTCTTTGAAAGGACAATGAATGCTGCATAAGAAGAGGTGGCTCAGTGGCAGAACGCTTGCCTGGCATGCATGAGGACCTGGGTTTGATCCCCAGCACCACAGACACAAGTGGAGGAAAACCAAAAACCAGATGAGAAAATAAAATTAACTTTCTCTTTCTCTCTCACTTAAAAAAAAAAAAAAAGCTGTTGCTTCTGTATGATCTATTACATCCTTGGATATGCAAAATGCCTTATAGTGATTTACAAATTCATAAACACAAAGTAAAAGTAGAAAACTGAAAATTTCCCATTTCTCTGATGAATACGTAAACTGAAACTTTTACTCCTAGTAATTTATGACTAGGAAATTTGGACAAACCTCCCACTAAGGACACTTAAAGAAATGAATAGAAAATTAAAAATGTCATAAAAGCAACAAAGTTTTAAGGTGATTGAGGAAAACTTAGAAGTGGGGAGCCCAGAGAATAAGACCAACATCCGAATCTGATTTTGCCCTAAAGGCACTTACCAATTCTAAAGAAACAGCTGCAAAACTGAGATATACTTTTGGCAACCTCCTAAAACCAGGGGGCAAAAGGTGAGACCTGATACATTCACCTTATGCGAGGAGTCTAAAATCTCGCCACTTTAAACTTGGGATCCCAAACAGCTTCAATGTCAGATAACAAATCATGAGTTAATTAATCCCTACCAAAAAAATTCTATCTGGATTTATGTCATCTGGGTGATCAAGGGAACTTCAAAACTAGAACTTGGTCCAAGATGGACACAAACCGGAGGTGCCTTAGGTGTCTGACAGAGGCAAATGAAAATCCTCTCTGAAAGAAGATGCTGTCATGCTAGGCCTCAAACTACTCTCAGAAGTAATTTTTAAAACACAATGTCTGACACAATGTCAAAAATATCCAGTCATACATGGAAACAAAACGCATTGATCAAGCACTACCAGAAATAATAGACAACAAAACAGACCCGTATGCACTGGAGATAATGCCTGTTGAAATTATTAGTTGCAAGCTATAAAGTAATGTTTTAAGACACAACAGCTGAAGAGCTGGAGCAGTGGCTCAGCAGCTATGGCGCTTTCCTGGCATGTGTAAGGATGTGGGTTTGAACCGCAGCACCACGCACACAATGAAGTGTCAGAGCAACAAAAGCCACACGAAAAACTAAATAAAATTTGATTCTCTCTCTCCCTCTCTCTCTTTAGACATATATATGTATATGACATACATACACATATATATACATAAAATCAGCTGAGAATATTCAAAACTAATGAAAGACATAAATCCATAGATTCAAGATGTCTAGTACATTCTACCCAATATAAATTTAAAGAAGAACATTCCCAGATACATCACAGCAAAACCATGGGAAACCAGAGGAGGAGAACTGTGTGTGTGTGTATATACACATACGTACATGTATATACATATATCTCATATTAAAAGCAGTCATAGAGAAAATGATGCATTACCTTCAAGTAAGTAAAGTTAAATTGACAGTGGAGTTTTAAAAACCAACAATTGAAGTAAGAGGGCAGTAAAATGATATTGACAGCGTGGTAAAAGGAAGGAAAACAATTTCCAGCAAATATATGTACGAAGAAAAAACTGAAATGAGAAATCCTGGGAAATTCTGAAACTTTTATTTAAGTGAGAAATAAAATGATCCAGATGGAAAGTTTGATATGCAAGAAGAAATGAAGACAAAAAATAAGTGAATAAATAAAAGTATGTTATGGAATCTGGTGGAATTTAAACATAGAATAGGAGCTTAAATTTTTACAATGGCAAATTAGTTGAGATGTGGCTGAATAGAGTTAACATGCTTTAATGTTTCTGAATTATATAGATCAATATTTGTATTTGGGTAAGTTAATGCAAGATTAAGGAGAAAATAATAAATGGTGAATAAAAATACTATTCTTTAGATCAGCCACTGAAAGAATAAGACGAATTTCCAAAACAAATACTCCAAAATAGTAAAGAGGAAAAATAATGATAAAAAAATTTCTTCACCAATGACAACAACAACAAAAGAATCCTAGAAGAGGTTGGACTTACTGGAATCATCAAATCAGATGATAGACTAAAGTCCAAATATATCCGTAATTACATTAAATGCAAATGGGCCAAGCTTGCTATTGCTTAATAAATGCAAATTTGAGGGCTATAGGGGAATATTAGAAAACACACTGGGCTCAGGGTAGGAGGCCTGACTTCTAGCCCTGGTTTAGTCATCAGCTAACCATGGAATTCCAAACAGTTTTCTGGGCCTCAGTTCACGCAGGAAATGAGGACATTATTTGGATAATGACTGAACTTCATCTAGTCCTTTTAGACTTAGAGACTGTTCTCATGACCTCTTTCCACAGATGCCTGGTCTTGCCTTGTCTCCTGTTGCTAAGAAGGAAGGGATGCCCTCTACTGAGATAAAATGGAATTGTTTAAAGTCTCACATGTCTTACTGGGCAGAATACCTGAGGAGGCACATGGAAAAGGGACACATGAAGGGTGGCTGGGGCAAGTTTTGGAAAGAAGTCTTCACTCCTAATAACAGATAAGAAAAGACACCCTCCATTGGTTTCCTCAGGATACTAAAAGCGTCTGGCTGTGACTCTGGGAACTTTGTAGATATCTGTTGACCAGGAGCTGAGCTGGATGAGAGCAGAGCAGGAACTTGTAAGATGTCGCTGAGATGCTGAGTTAACAACCCGGCCATTCCAAGCCTTAGGCTGCAGCTCTGTAAGACAACACTTTTCTTTACTATGTTTACCACTGCATTACGTTGAACACTAAAGCCTCCTACCTGATCCCAGCTGCTTCCAAAGGGCTCTGACGGTGACAACAGGATCATCTAGACCAGTGCTGTCCAAAAGGAGTGCAGCATGGCCACACACAAGTGAATTCACAATTTTTAGTAGTCACATTAGGATGAAATTAATTTTAATCTTATATTTTATTCAACCCAATGTGTGCTAAATATTATCACAAAAATAATTGAGGTATTTTACAATTTTTTTTATAGTAAGCCCCCAAAATCTGATAGGCAATTACATCCATTCAGAATAGCCATGTTTTTGGTGCTCAAAAGTCAGATGTGGCAAGTGGCTGCCTTTCTAGATTTTTCCTTAGCAGGCCACACTGGGACAGCAGTTGCCCCTCTCATTGCTATATTCAGGGCTGCAAATGAATGAGCAACATAAGCATTTTGGTTCACACTCACCTGGTCAGCTCCACATGCCTGGGGAGCAGGGGATGTGCTCTGGTCTGAGCCACATGCTAAGATGGACCAGCACTTACAACATCCGGGGCTGGTAGAGAGCCCGGGTCAGGGCCAGGCCCCTTCCTTCGCTGTGGGTTATCTATCCTACAAGACCCTCAAGTACTGTCCTGCTTGTATATTTCAGTCAAGATCATATTGAACTTCCAAAGAGAGGAGATCTTCTCTTTCTCTTTAGAAAGCTTCTTCAAATCCCTTTCTACAATGTCCTAGTTCTCAATGGCACTGGGATAAGAAGTAAGCTTTACACACACACACACACACTGTAAATGTCTGGCAACTCTTTTTTTTTTTCCTTTTTGGCAGTGCTGGGGATTGAACCCAGAGCCTTGCACCTGCAAAGTATGATAGCAACTTTTAAAAGGAAGCTGTCCCCGCTCAAGTTCCATCTGACCAGCTTAAAAAACAAACAAACAAACAAAAATGCTTGTGTTTTTTCTTTGACTTAGAAACTTGACAGAATCAATGCACATGGTAGGTGCCTGATGAGGTATAACTTTGTTGTTTTTAGAACAGCTGAAAAGCTGTTGCTCGCATCACTGTTGGGGCAGAACGTGACCATAAATAAGGAACATCACAGGAAAGGGACACAGGTAACATGGAGGGCCTGCTGGAAGAGTGAACAGATTCCACATTGTTTATTCCAGGCTGTGTTTAGAGTCAGGACTGGCCCTTTGGATTGTGCTGTGGTTGGAATGTGTCCCTCATGTGTTGGAAACTTGGTCCCCTGTACGGCAGTGTTGAGAGGTACAGTCTTTAGGAGATGATGAGGCTATGAGAGCTCTGCCTTCTAGAATGGGTTAGTGTCACTATTGCAAGAATGGGGTTGTTGTGGGGCTGGAGTGGTGGCTCAGAGTTTAAGGTGCTTGCCCAGCATGTGCAAGCACAGGAGTTCAAACCCCCAGTACTCACATACACAACTAAGTGTCAGAGCAATGAAAGCCATGTGTAAAACTCAATAAAATTGATTCTCTCTCTTAAAAAAAAAAAAAAAGAATGGGTTTGTTGTGAAAATGAGTTCAGTCTTCTCTTACTTGCTCTTGTTTGCCTTCCCAACACGTGATGCCCTTCCACCAGGGGGTAGGGGGCCCTCGCCAGATGTGGTCAGTCAGTCCCTCAATCTTGGACTTCCCAACCTCCAGAACTGTAAGAAAGCCAATCTCTATTCTTTATAAGTTAGCCTGTGTTGGGTATTCTACTGGAGCAGCACAAAATGGACTAAACCAAACTCGTCTCCAGGGATTTTCTTGGACAATTCCAAGGTGGAAATAGAGGAGGTTTTATAGGTAGAGAGGGATAAAGTTTTTTTTTTTTCTATTGATGAATGTGTATGTGGTGGGGGGAGTCAAGTGATAATGAAATGGAATTTCAACCTTGTTTGTACATAAGACAAGCCATACCAATTATACCCGTTGAGAAGTAGCACATATGACACTCTGATGTTATTGACATTAGCCTTTATCTGCAACCACACTTCTAGTTATTTTTTCTATGTGGAATGTGTAAGATAGTAATGGACTTTAAAAATGGTTTACAAATTTTCCTGCATATTAAAAATCACCCAGAGAACTTTTAAAAATCTCATTGGCAAGGCTGTGCTTCAGACCAATGAAAACAGAATCTCCGGAGAAAGAAGCCAGGCATCAACATTTTCTAAAGCTCCCCAGATGATTGGTATGGCACAGCCAGATTTGAGAACAAGTGGATTATGATATTCATTGCATCAATTGTTAACAAATACTTTAAAACATATTATTACTCAAGGCTGGAATGGTGGCTCAGCAGTTACTGCACTTGTCTGGCATATGCAAGGATGTGAGTTCGAACCCCAACACCACGTACACAAAGAACTGTCGGAGCAATGAAAGCCACATGAAAAATAAATAGAATTGATTATCTCTTTCTCTCTGTGTCACTGTCCTCTCTCTCTCTTTAAATTTTTTATTAAGGAGTTGAATTATGGTACAGTCATAAATGCATATGATTACCCATACCCCAGTCACTTGATTCTTTTATATTCTACACCTAAAAGAGATATAAATGCTTAGATTGTGAATTTTCCAGAATTACCTTTCTCTCTTAAAAATTAATTCCCAAGTAGGTTTAATAAAGAAAGTCTACTTGAAGTTGACATGGTTGACTATCTGCTCAGCAATTATTCCAACTTCTTCTTTCCAATCAAGCCCCAGGTTTGTTCATCCTCTGAGAGTCATGTGGTTCAAAGAGCAAACCACACCTGGCCTTTCAACAAGGTGGGACAGGGAGCCATCTGCAATGGTTTGGCTCTGGTTTGAGTATGCCTCCCAAAGTTTCCTGAACTGGAAGTTGGGCCCCCAGTGTTAGGAGGTGGTAGGACCTTTAAGAGGTGGGACTTAGTGCGAGGTAGTTAGGTCACTGCAGCACCACCTGCGGAAGGGATAAAGCTGGTCTTACAGAGTGGGTTAGTTCCCCTAGGAGTTAGTTGTAATAGCAAGCCTGGCCCCTGGAGCCCTCTGGCTTCCTGTGATGATCCTCAGACATGCTACCCACACTGGGGTGCCATCTCACTTGAGGTCAGAGGCCAAACAGATGGGGCCACCCAATCTAGGGCTTTCAACCTCTAAAACTGTGAGCTAAATAAATAAACCCCTTCCTGGCCAAGTACCTAGCCTCAAATATTTTGTTACAGCAACAGAAAATGGACAGTTGTCCTTATTTTTATGGTATTATATTATTATTTTGCAGTACTGGGGAATTGAACTCATGGCTGCTGGGCTTCAACAGGCAATGCATTTAGAGTGTTACATCAGAAAGAGGAACTCATTTGCTGAAACCCGCCTCCTGAGGACCAAAATGGCTCCCGACACCCTACTCAGGGGCGTCACCTTGAGGTCCTGACACCTCTTCGGACTGCCTGATGGGACAGGTTAAATACCTGCCACCTGCATGTGCTCCCTGCCCCTTGCTGACCTTTTCTTTCATTGGTCCCCATACTCTTTATAACCGCACCCACTTCCTCAATAAACGAGTTCCTGCTGCGACTGGTCTCCCTGACGTGTCTGATTGTCCTCCTTAGGGAGGACTGGGAACAGGTGATCAGCCGACTCTTGCCTCTCTTGGCCGCCTTAGTTGGGTTGTCCTTCTCTCCTTCTCCCCTGCGGGCCAGGTGGAAGGCGAGAGGCTAAAAACCCCAACAATGGCCACTTTCTGAACCACGTTCCCAGCCCTTTTTATTTTTTTACTTGGAGACAGGGTCTCAAAAGATGCCCAGGCTGGCCTCCAACTTGTGATCTTCTTGCCTAAGCCTTCTGAGTCTCTGGGATTACAGGAGTGTGCCACCATGCCCTGCTTCCCTGTTATTTTAAGAGATGGCCTTACATCTAAACAAGTTAATTTCCCCCTCAGAGCCCACTTGCCAGGGCTCCCTCCCTACCTGCAGAAGAATGCTGACTGCCTGCCCAGCCCTGCCTGTGGGAAGATGTCTCCAAACAAAAAATGAAAAAGGGCTGGGGACGTGGTTCAGAAAGTGGCCATGAGTTCAATCCCCAGTAATGCAAAATAATAATACAAATAAAAAGGGGAATGATTCTAGAGAAACTTATACAAAATTGTTCACAAATTATTGTGTGATCTGCAAGAAACCTAAAATCATGCATCTTTGTAGACCTTCTTTGGACTGTAGGTGATGGACATCTCCCATGAGGACCAGTTCCACCTCCAGATATACATGGGGAGGGCTTTATTACCAATAGCAGCTAGAAACTCTGGACAAAATATTTTTAAAACCACTACCTAAAAGCATTAGAGAGAAATAAAAGGCAGAAGATATTGAAGAGGTTTTAGAACCTAGAAGAGGGGAATGGAGTTGGATGAGTTGCCCATGTTTTGTTTTATTTTGTCCTACAGTTTCTAGTCAGAGGACAGACTTTGTCCACGTTCCACACGATGTAGAAACCCATAACCTTGTGGCTTCAAGAACCAGAGGCAGGAATCAGGACAACCACAGCAAGTGGAAAGGGGGGGGGATTCCAAAGTGAACAGTGTCAGAGAAGAGAGTCCCCAAAGCTGCTTATGAACTCTGCTCCCATGCTGGCTTGCCCCTGAGTCATCCATGTGTGGGTAGACTCTAAGCAACCCAAAAAAAGCTAAAGCACAGAACTGGGGTTTAAGACTTTGCTCCTGCCTGCTTAAATAATCAATATTCTTCGGAAGAAGATAACAGAATCAAGTTCTTTATAATGTGCTTCTCATAGTATCAAGGCTACAATAAAAAATTAGACTTACAAAGAAATAAGAAAATATTAGTCACAGTCAAGAGAAAAAGACAATCAAGGAAACCAACCCTGAGATAACCCAGAAGAAACTGGCAGACGGGGCTTTGAAATAATCACTAAACTAACCTTACAAACAAAGGAAAATGTGTTCCCACAAGGAGAAGTAACCAACTTTAGTAGTTCTGCATGTACTCAACATATATAGACTAAAATTTTTTCGAAGATATTCATTTCCTATTTTATCATCCTATTTAGCTTTTATTTACCAACTTTTTACTTGTATTGAAAAATCTTGTTCAAAGCAAGTCAAGACATTGATCAGCTGGTTAGACAAGTCTACATGAAACAGGAAAACTGCATCTCTAAGCAAGAACTTGTTTGTATTGATCAAGGGTGCACAACCTGAGGCCTGTCTGCACCATATTCTTCACCTCCTCCTTCCGAAAGAGGAGAAAAGAGATGTCTACACCATATTCTTCACCTCCTCCTTCCGAAAGAGGAGAAAAGAGATGGCGATGGGGAGGAGAAAAGACAACATCCCCCTGGGGGTTATTAATGCCACTATGAAAGTTTGTAAACTGAACCATGAATTCAGGGATAGAATTGGAGATAAGGATGGAGTAAGAAGATCTATGGCACACATCACCTGCATTTTTTAAGCCAAAAGTTTGATCATTTTCTTTAGGCCAAGTTAAAATGTCACATGCACTCGTGACACTGACCTCTACTGAGTCGTATTGTAATGTGTGCAATTCCCATCCTCCTTGGTAAAATTAAATGCCACTAATAAAACTAAACAGAATAGGAACAGCCAAACAGTCCCACATAAAATATCTCCCAAGTAAACCCAGAAAGCCCAGAGATAGGATTCAATAGCATTTTTCTCAAGCTAACTTTTGAGGATTCTTTTAAGTCAATTTTAAAAACTGTGATTCTGGGGGCCTGGAGCGGTGACTCAGTGGTTGGAGTGCTTGTGTATCATGTGCAAGTACCTGGGTTCAAACCTCAGCACCACATATACAACTAAGTGTTGGAGAAACAAAGGCCAGATGAAAAAATAAAATGTTTCTCTCTCTCTCTCTCTCTCTCTCTCACTTTCTCTCCCTTAAAAAAAAATCAAGACCATGATTCCATGTATTCAACTCAATTTCATGCTTAGCTGAATTGGGATCTGGCTAAAGAGTTGCCTAGTATTTCTTCAATAAGGACTCTGATGAACAATTGGTAAGTAAATAAGTCACAAGGAAAGGGTCTAATGACCTCTACTTTTGGGAGATACTGTGTTAAACACATTTTTTTTCCCCTATAGGGCCTTTTAGAGCCTTCAACATAGGAATATGCATCGTGGATCACCAACAGTGGCAGGGACAGGTGGCACAAGGTCTGGCAGTCACATGTAGAGCAGGGACTTGGGATGTGGCAAGGACTCTTGAGTTTTCCCAAGAGGAGAAGGACACTTATTTAACAAATGTTAGTTGAACATTTACTGAATCTAGACACTTTTAAATATACAGTAGATAACACTGCTTTTATTGAGCCGTTTAGCCAGAAAAAGTAGACAAAAACAATTAAATAAACAAACAAAAGTACATTTACAAGTAATAATGAGTACTTCAAAGAAAAGGGATAAGAGAGAAAAATGGAGCCAGACTGGCACATACCTAGATATAGTGGTTAGCAAAGACTTCCAAGGAAGTGGTATATGACCCGAGATCTGAACAACAAGAACATGACAGGCTGTGAAGAGCCAAAGGAAGAGCGTTCAGGCAGAGGAAGCAGCTCTCCCGGGAACGGGTAAGGCAGGAGGGTCATTTAGAAGATGGACAGGTGATGGAATATGTTAAAGGCAGAAATGACTACAGCAAGCAACAAATGAGGGACAAATCTACTTACTGTCCAGGCCAGAAGGCACATATTAGTGAAGAATCATACCAAGTTTTCTACAGTGACAAGGCAAAATCATACGGCTACTTTGCAAAATAGTTGTTTTCTAACAAAAGCAAATGTACATCTGTGACATAACCTAGCCATTCTAGTCCTTGGCATTTACCAAAGAGAAATTAGAGTGCATAAAGAATTTAAGCAAATGATCAGAATAGCTCAAATCTAAAAATAATCCAAATCGTCATCAACAGGTAACTGAATTTTAAAACTTAGGTGTGTTCATTGCATGGAATAATACCTGACAATGGGACAAACTAATATACACACCCACACGCACACGCACAAATACACACACACGACATTTACAGAGAACATAGCTGTGTACATAGGAAGTCCTAAGAAATCTACAAATGAATCAATGAATTTAGCAAGGTCACTGTAAAAAATAAAAAACATCAGAATGCACGGATATAAATTCAGGTGCAGACGTTTATTGGGATTTGCTGCTCCTGGGCCAAATTCACCTGTGCCGCCATAATGAGAGAGGGCAAGGGAAGTGACAGCAGGCAGGGGAAATGGCGTGCAGGGAAAATGGCACTGGACCTCAGCTGGGCGGCTGCTTTATAGTTTAGGGAAATGGGAGGAGTTGGTGGGGTTGGCCTTTCAGAGATTGGCTGGTGGATCCATCAGTCTATTGCAGCTTGTCTTCCAGCTTCTTGATTGGCTGTTCTTTTTGTGGGTAAGCTGTCCAACACCCTGCCGCTTAGCCAGCCGCCACAGCCTCATGTCTTGACTGAAGCCACGTCCCCAGCCAGCTGCCATGGCCTTACAGCCATGTGGCCTGGCTGAAGCCCTGCCCCAAGCCAGCCTAACATCCCAAACTTTTTGGTGATATAGGGTGTGGATTTCCATCCAACTACTTCCTGCTGTTTATGGGGTGTCGTAGGGAGGGGAAGGTTTTGGTGTTGGTTTGGTGGGGAGGTGGCTGTAAGTGTGCAAGAGCCTTCACTTGTATGTTACTTCAGCGACCTCACTTTTGTGGTTTCAGGCAAACCTGAGGAGACAAGGAGCAGTCATTAGAAGGAGTCTTATCACTAATATGGGAGTAAGGATGGGGGTCAGCATGGTGGCAAGAGTGGACTGTAGCCATCATAGCAAAAGGTCATTTGATCGTTGCTGCTTAAGCCTCTCATTCAGATGTTCTTCTCCATCAGCCCAGTTTCATTGATGTAACAGCCTTTGTTCATCTTCAGGAGATCTAGTGTTTGGAGGTTCTGTAAGGAAACTTGGGTGACAGATGTTGTCTTTAGGGAGGCCAGCAGATGCCTCCACTGCCTCTTGGAGTTGCTGTTGTAGACTGGGTGGCAGAGACTGATTGCATCCTCTTGCCCCCAATTCGGAGGCAGTGAGTGAGGAAGCTAGGGAGAGTCTAACTGCCACGAATAGAAAAATGGCTTGTTTCATCCTTGGGAGGGGATTCTGAGCAAATCAGATTAGGAGAACCCCCTCTAAAGCTGGCATTGAAGGGAAAAAAATGTCATTGCCTTTGTTGGTAAACGTCCATGTAGGACTGAGTTTGGGTTATACTCTCCTGCCAGGTGTTTAAGACCAACTTGATCAAAATTGATCTTGTTCCTGTCTATTGCTACAAGTCAGCTGAGATTGTCAGGGTCATTCTTTTTTTTTTTAAAGAGAGAGGGACAGTGAGAGAGACAGAGAAAGAGAGAAACTATTTAGTTTTTCACATGGCCTTAGTTGCTCTAACACTTAGTTGTATATGTGGTGCTGGGGTTTGAACCCAGGTCCTTGTGTTTGCCAGGCAAGCACCAAAACCACTGAGCCACCACTCCGGCACCTTTCAGGGTCATTCTTGAGGAACTTGTGACTTTTATCAGTTGTGCCATCTGCCAGGATAGATCAGGATCTTGCTGACCACATGTGGCTTCCCTTGGAAGCATCAGGGACAATGTCCATAGATGATCATCCTCTGCAGAATGTTCAATGATTGGCTGTCTGTTCTCTAGGATCACCTGATCCCCCTGATCAGGAGGTCATGTGACTTAATAGTTGTCAAGCCTGTAGAAAATTTCCATTATCCCCTGAGTTTTGGCTGACCAAACAGGGCAAGGGTCAAATTATTGACTGTTTTCCTTAGCCCTTTAACTGTCTTAACTTTGGTCTCCTTGATTTGTTGTTAATATCCAGCAGGCCAGTTTCACCAGTCTTAAAGTGGAAATATTATGTTATAGCTTTTAGTTACCCCTTTTGTTTAATTAGGATCAGTAACAGTTCTTGAAATTAGTAGTATATCTTATCTGTCCTGTAGGTGATGGCATGTCTTAATTCAGGTTTTTTTTTTGTTGTTGTTAGAAGTAGTACTTCTGCAAAACACTAATAAGCAACAGTTTTAAAGATGTGCAAGGAAAATACAATAAGGAATTAGCAAGAGTAAAGTTAATTCTACTTTGGAACCATAGGTGAGAGGCTGAGTCTTAGCTCAGGCGAGATAGAGCTCTTGACAAATAAAGTGTTTTATCTTTGAAATCGATCTTTGCCTCTTAACAGTATTTTATAAAGTCTACCTGAATATACATTAGGAAACAGTGTTAATGATCAGAAAAACAGTCAAAGCAAACAAATATGTCAGGGTTTCACATGGAAGTGTGGCCCTTCTACATCAGATATGATATATAAGAGCACTTATTGGTTACCTTGCCTGTAAACCTACATAAATTTTCATCTTATAGACTTTTTATAGAGTTTGAACATTTATTTGACCTTAAGAGAAATCTTAAATAACTTTAACTGATTGTGCCAATTATATTCAAGTTAATAATATGCAGACTTCTGAGATTTGCCCTTCATAAACCTTCTGCAATTTAGACACTTATTCAAAACAGTTGAAAAATATAAAATAAAATTGCCAGGAAAAAGCAGTATCAGTGATCAAAGACTGATTTATAAATGCAGCCCATTAATTATGAATGTTTAGAATGTCACTAACGGTATTCCAAAATAACAGCTGCTTATTTAACTAGTTTTAGAACTATCATTTGAGACTTCAAAATAGATATAAACCCTAGATTTAGTTTACCTAATAACACTTAACAGACACCATATATTACCTTGATAAGCATACCAATGTTTTAAGAAACCCTGTTGTTACAGAATTAGGATTTGCCTTACTTTGTTTCATAGTGCTAATGTCTAAACAGTTGAAACTTTTGTACTCTTTATATATCTGTTACACCTGTTAGAATTCTATACCTGTTAGAATTACACCCGTTACAATTGTAATTCTTAACAATTTTGCTTTAGTGAAGATTCAGAAACAAAACAACCTTAAAATTTTAATTTATAAATTGATAGGACATTTAATAGATTCAAATATGTATTATCCTATAGAATCCAAGAAGCCAGGAGCAATTGAACTCACAGTTAGCAGAAGCAATGAAATGTCCTCTTAGCAAATATGTGTAATCTCATTTACGGTATCAGAGAAGCGTAAACAGTAGAAGCTGTTTCTCTCCTGTTGAAGAAAAATCTTAGAAGCAATGAATGTTACATTTAACATTTAGAGAAATCAGTATTGTATTGATTGACCACCTGGAAAAACATGTGGGTTAGAAATTTTAAAGATATCTGTATTATAACATACAAGAAATAATATAGACTAGCACAATATAGGTGTGCACATACAGAGAAAAGCAACAAGAGACAGATTTTGACACCATTTATGTAAGAAGAGATGGGAAAAAATGAAGGAAAGAGAGAGAGAGGGGAAGGGTGTGGAGGAGGAGCCACAGCTATGGGAAGAAGGGGTGGGAGAATGGGAGGGGTTGAGTGGGTGGGGGGACCTTAGCAAAGGACTGGGAGGGCAGGAGGATGGAGCTGGGCTGGCAGAGGGAGAGAAGTAAAGAGTTTTGCAAAAGAATGCAGGCCTCTTAAGGCAGCAGCTAGGACCAGCAAATGGGTGGGGTGGGTGTTGGGAAGTTGCCCTTCAGAAAGGAGGACTGATATGATTAAGGGGAACAGGAGGGAGAAGAGGAAGATGGGAAGGGCCAGAGCACAAATCCCAAAAAAGCCTGAAAAAAATTTCAGACCATTTCCCCATCCAGTGACAGAAATTACCCAAATCAGTGAGGATTTAAAAGTCAAAAGTTCCTTCTGGAGCCTATTTGGTCTAATTTGACAAAATTAATGTAGACAGCCCAAAGGAGTTCGAGGGTCCAGTGAGGATTTAGCATTTCCCATGACCTTTGCAGGCAATCTGGAGGGTGGCCAGGAGCAAAAAGCGGCGTCCCAAATTTTGACCAAGGTCACCCAAACTGAGAAAGGGTGGTTTTGCAGTGGGCAGGATGTCTCTGAAACCCACTGGGACCCAAAGGAAACGGCGGGGGTCTGGTGTGTGCGTATGACTTATGGACAGATCCACTCAATGGAAGATGCCAGCGGAAGGCCAAAGGAAAGGGGGAACTTACCCTACTCCTGTCGAACCGGATGAGGGGAAAGGAGGGTGAAGAAAGGTCCTAGTCCCACTCAGGTTTCAGTACCAGATGTAAAAAATAAGAAAAAAAATCAGAACGCACAGGTATAAATTCAGGTGCAGACATTTATTGGGATTTGCTGATCCTGGGCTAAATTCACTTGTGCTGCCATAATGAGGGTGAGCAAGGGAAGTGACAGCAGGCAAGGAAATGGGTGCAGGGAAAATGGCATGCAGGGGAAATGGCCCTGGACCTCAGCTGGGCAGCTGCTTTATAGTTTAGGGAAATGGGAGGAGTTGATGGGGTTGGCCTTTCGGAGATTGGCTGGTGGATCCATCAATCTATTGGAGCTTGTCTTCCAGCTTCTTGATTGGCTGTTCTTTTTGTGGGTAAGCTGTCCAACACCCTGCCCCATAGCCAGCCGCCACAGCCTCATGTCTTGACTGAAGCCACGCCCCCAGCCAACCTACCAGTCACATGATATAAACATAAAAAGTTCATTTGTATTTAGATACAATGAAAAATTGGGTAATAAAATTTTTAAAAAGCATTTCCCAAATATTTTTCAATATAACAACTATTAAAATTATAAGTCTTTAAAAACATGAAACATGGGGCTGGAGCAGTAGCTCATCGATTACAGCATTTGCCTGGCATGCGCAAGGACACAGGTATGAACCCCAGCACCACATACACAGCGAAGTGTTGGAGTAACAAAAATCACACGAAAAACTAAATAAAACTGATTTTCTGTCTCTCTCTCTCTCTCTCTGTCACTGTCGCTCTCTCTCTTAAAACAACAACAACAAAAAAAAAAACCCCATGAAACATTTTGGGATAAATTTAATAAAACATGCAATATGTACACTGAAATCTAGAAAATGTTCCAGAGGAAAATTAAAGAAGTCCAAATAAGTGAAGTGATATGTCACATGCCAAATTGGAAAATTCACTATTGTTAAGATGCAAATTCTCCCCAAATGCAGATTCTGTGCAATTCCAATCAAACTCCCAACTTGCACACGCACACACACATGTATGTGGTAAAACTTTTTGAACTGATTGCTTATGTATATAAGAATGTAAAAAGCCTAGTTGAATCAAAACGATTTTGAGAAAGGGGCACAATTGAAGGATTTATTCTGTCTTAAGATTTGCAATATAGCTAAAGATATCACCAGGTGTGATGGTGCATGCCTGTAATCCCAGCTGTTCAGGAGGCTGAAGGAGGAGGATTGCAAATTCAAGGCCAGCTCATCAGCTACGGCATTTGTCCTGCATGCATGAGGACGCTGGTTCAAATCCCAGCACCATGTACACAACAAAGTGTGGGAGCAATGAAAGCCACATGAAAAACTAAATAAAATTGATTCAGTCCCTCTCTCTTAAAAAAAAAGGGGGGGGGGAGCAAGCTAACATACACACATAACGCGTGTGACATGACATTTACAAAAAACACAGTTGTGTGCATAGAAAGGCCAAAGAAACTGTCGAAGTGATGAGGAGCTTCAAGAAGTGGGGTTAGGGCTGGAGCAGTGGCTCAGCAGAGTCAGCACTTACTTGGCATGCACGAGGAACCAAGTTCAAACCCCAGCACCATGTACCCAACTGTGTTGGAGCAACAAAAACCAGATGAAAAACTAAATAAAGTTGTTTCTCTCTCTCTGTCTCACTGTCCCTCTCTTAAAAAAAAAAAAAGTGGGGTTAGTGAGAGGGCCTTAGGTCAGTGGGGGGAGCGTGGGGTCATGAAACCCCAGCCTCCCTCTTGCTCTTGTCTGATAATGTGATCCCCATCTGTGTGCTTCTTCTATTGCCATCTGCCTTGTGTCACATGGCCCTCACCAGAGTTTGTGACATGCTCTTTAAAGTTTTCCACCACTAAGATGAGCTAAGTAAACTTTTTTTCTTTATTAAATTAGCCTCCTCAGATACTTTACTATATGAACAGAGAAGTGGCTAACGTAACCTAACACTAAGGTAAAACCCAGGAGCAAGTCTTAACAATCTTGGAGTAATCAAAAACCTCTTAGAGCCCCCAAAACCTCACAAACCATACAAGAAAATTTTGATACATTGGATTTCACCAAAATTAAAATTATATGTTCTTTGGAAAACACCATTAAGAAAAAAAAAACATGTTGTAGGCTAGGAGAAAATATTCATGATGCAAATATTTGGTGAAGGATCCTAATAATAATAAAAATGAAGAATACAAACAACAACAGGTGCTGGAGGGGCTGTGGGAAAAGAGGAACACTGTTACACTGCTGGTGGGACTGCAAACCGGTTCAGCCACAATGGAAAGCAGCGTGGAGAATCCTCAAAAAATTAAGAATGGAACCACCTTACGACCCAGCTATCCCACTCCTGGGTATTTTCCCAAAAGAGTTAGAATCAGAATATTATAGTGATGTGGCTTCCTCAATGTTTATAGCAGCTCAATTTACATAGCTA
>PVKS010031170.1:0-23668 GCA_004027875.1 Aplodontia rufa
CAAATTTTATTTATTCTACATATTCTATGGGACTAAACTGAAATGGAAGATTGAACATGTGCTATTTAAATTGCTGTTTTTCTATCTTGCTAGTACTTTCTGTTTTTTTTTTTTTGGTAGTGTTAAGTTTTTATAAGTTTAATGTGTAAATAATGTCATTCCACCACATAGTTGATTCCGCTGGGTATAAGTTACCTTGATGGTAACATGCTTATTATATTAAAAGGTTAGGAGAGTTAACTCTTGGCTACTTTAGAAGCATTTCATGATCCATCCAAAAACTGCCTTTGTCACAATCAAGAAGAGATGCTGAATGTTCTCCATGGTCAGTGGGAAGTGGGCTTTTCTTCCTCAGAGGTGATCACCACCACTGACAGCATCAGAAAGGAAGGGGAAGAAAGGGGCTTCTATATTTCAGGCAAGACCTGGAACACAGAGAAAATAAAGGCAAATCCCTGGAAAATTATAACTAAATCTCACAAATAATTTCCCAATTTTTTTCTAACAAATATTACTATTTCAATTCTATACCCTTCCCTCTTGGTACTGTATTTAAAATTCTTTCAAGTATATGATACACAGCAAGCATTCAGTCCTGCTGTTCTAAACAAAAGACATCGTGACATAATTTATATTAACTTTAGAAAAGATTAATTATATAATTCTGAAGATGACTATAATTTTGGTAGAAAAATCAAATGTTCAACTGGCTTAAAATCTGCGAGGCTTGAGAAAGAAGTGACATCATGGATGTGAAATGTGCTGTTGATATGGATCTAAGAATCACATACTTTTAATACAGGACTATATTTTCCAAATCAAGCCTCAATTACATGGTTTAATAAAGGATTTCCAGAATACGCTCAGGTGTGAAGAGTCTCAAATACTGGAATTTAGGACATTTTTAACTTCCAGACATTAAAGTCACAGGACATTTCAATTCAGTATTGTTCCAAAAAATTCAGCCTATCTGTATTTACTGAACTTTGAGGTCTTCCAGTTCAAATCCTTTATGTTAAAGAAATAAACATTGAGCACAAGAGCTCTTGGTTAAGCAATATACCTCTGAATAAATACCTGGTTAAGTGCAAACTGAGTACTTGAATGGAACATGGGTTTCTCTACTTGTTTAGTTTCCTTCCTACTATGTCACTCTCATGCTTAAAACATTTATTTGCTCACAAAAAGTCAATTCTAGGGCTCCAAGAAAGCTTATGAGAGAATTATTTATTTCAGAGCATAGGCCAAAAGGAGACAAAAGAAAAACAGCACAGATATATGGATGATATATCTCTCTCTGGCTACAAAAGAAGAGAATAATATAGGGTCAAAAACAATACATTCATGAATTTTCCTTCTGTTCAAGCTTCTCCTCCAGAGATCTTACATCCTTGTCTTTCTAGTTTGAAATATGCCAAGTTTAATGTGAAAGTTAAAATGATTCGCATTTCAGATTACTACACAGAAATAAATTTATTCACAACTTTTTTCAATGGGGTGGTATAAAAGTTGAATAGAAAGATCCAGAAAGGAGTGGAGAATTAATTTTTTAAACAGAGAATGAAATACTAAAAGTTAAAAAGGACAGAATATTTCTAACATTTCATCCTTCCTACTGAGCAAATCACATGGTTATATAAGGCTCCTGGGCACAAACTATGATGAATTAAAAAAATAAATAAATCAGTATTTAAAAAAATTTTTTTAAATTGTAGATGAACAGAATAACTTTATTTTATGTAATTATTTTTATGCAGTACTAAGGATTGAACCCAGCACCTCACACATGCTAGGCAAGCAGTCTGCCACTGAGCTACAACCTAAGCCCTATGAATTGTTTTGCTGAGCAACATCAATCAGTTAGACATCTCCCCTGCCCTTTTAGGTAAAAGAAGGAATTAGGAATTTGTTAAATTCATAAAGCAAACTATGTACTACATATGGAGACTTCATTTCTTCCAGTAATTTTATACTGTTCAGTTTAAGTAAATTATACAATTTATACACAGAATAAGAACAAAGATCAGACAAGAAAACAAAGGCCACTGAACTAGTTATTGTACCAGTACTTAGGTCACTTTTTAACCAAAACTCCCTTTTACATCAAAATGTGTGTGCACATTTTCCCACTTAAAGATAGCCAAAGGAAAAGAGTGCTATTTGAGCTATGGCTAAAAAGACATTTTTCACAACCCAGTTCAACACAGGATGCCCTTGCTCTTATTTTTCTTCTCTAACACTACTTGCATGTTTTGTAGTTAATAGAAAATATTTTGTCCTCTCAAGCCTACAGTATTTTCATGTGATGCTTTTATTATTTATAAGAAAACACTTCCTGCTTCTCCACATTGCAAATTCTCATCTATCCAAGACAGGTCAGATGCTTCTTTTTCTGTGAAAAATTAAAGTAATTTATGCATCTATTACACTTTGTGGGTATTGCTATTATATAGCACTGTCTTGTGTAATTGTGTTTGCAAATCTTTGGACCTACTAGAAGGTAAACTCCTTGAGATCAGAGATCAATTCTACAAACTTAATACTCTCTCAAGTATTTAGCACATAACAATCAGATCTGCTGAATGAATTGTATCTCCTATACAGTTTATTCAAACATCATGAATGCTATCTAGTCTCAACTGTCCAATGCTAGACATGAGTTCATATTAAGGTTTAGAAATAGCACCACTGGTGCCCTTGATGAAGATGCTCAGCACTGCCAGGGCTGTATTTTTTGCCTGACTTTTCTTATAGACCCAACCTTCAGAATCAGTTCAACTCCTGGTACAGAACTCAGTCATTTTAAGTCATTCTGGGTGGCCCCATTATGCTGCTACCAAATACCTTAACAAGTCCTGCCTTTACTGGCTTCTAATTATATTAATCATCTTTTACTGTATTTCATGGCATAATTACTGCCACTACATTAATGTATATTCAGAAGCATTCCATGCATTCTAACCTTGCACCAGTGTAGTAATAATTAATTTTTCAGTAATACTGGCACATTTTAATGATGGTCACAACACCATCACATAAAATCTTTTATTATACAGTGAAATATAGTATTTGGTGAATCTGATGGTTTTCCTACACAGAAATTATTTTTTTCATAAAGTTATATTTGACTCCATAGCTTTTGCTAATTACTGCCCTCAGTCCAGATAGAAAGTCTATATCCAATTCACCATCCGATTTTTTTTTTTTAAATCCTGTTGGAAATAAATTTCTTAGGATCTTGAGTGTTATGCCAGAAGTCTGCCCCTGAGCCACACTCAGCCTCTGCCTTTCTTTTTAGAACTGGGGATTAAACCCAGGAATATCTACCACTTAGCCATATCCCCAGTTTGTTTTGTTTATTTTGAGAAAGAGAGAGAGAAAGTCAATTTCATTTATTTTTTCATGTTTTTTCTTTTTATGACACTTAGGTGTGTATGTAGTACTGGAGTTTGAACCTGGGTCCTTGTGCATGCCAGGCAAGCACTCTACCACTGAGCCACCTCTCCAGCCCCAGCTGTAGTTTTGAGAATTATCAGATGTCTTTTTTTTTTTTTTTTATAGAGAGGACAATGAGAGAGAGAGAGAGAATGTCAATTTTTATTGAGTTTTTCACTTGGCTTTCATTGCTCTGACACTTAGTTGTGTACACGAATGCTGGGGTTTGAACCCGTGTACTTGCACATGCCAAGGAAGCACCGTAACCGCTGAGCCACCACTCCAACCCCCTATCAGATGTCTTAAATATCAAGTTTTATTGCCATTCCTTTCTGTTATGTAATGGCACTTAAATATGTAGACTTTAAAAGAATAAGGCACATTAAATAAATGCCTGGGGTTTTATAAAGTTGACATATGTCATATTTTTGAGGATCATCAGCTCTGCACATACTTTAAGTCAGTGTCCTTCATACTCAATTCTTCTAGCTCAGTGCCCACTTCTTTCTTTCTTTCTTTTTTTTTTTTTTTAAGAGACAGAGGGACAGTGAGAGAGAGAGAGAGAGAGAATCAATTTTATTTAGTTTTTGATCTGGTTTTCGCTACCCTGACACTCAGTTGTGTATGTGGTGCTGGGGGGTTTAAACCAGGGTCCTCGCACATGCTGATCAAGTGCCATAACCACTAGGCCACCACTCCAGCCCTGGCATCCCCTTATTTCTAAAAGGTAGTATGAAACATAAACCATTAATGTAGGTTTGAGCTAAAGCTTATTGTTGTCATTAGACTATTATCATATGCTGAGGGCACTTAGTTTCTGGTGGCAAGAGTCTGATGAGACAGGAATACTGCTATATCCCCTGTGAAAGGATCTGGCTATATGGATGAAGTGTTTTAAAAATGTTCATGCCCTTAGGGCTGGAGCGGTGGCTCATCAGTTACAGCGCTTGCCTGGCATGCTCGAGTACTCAAGTTTGATTCCCACCATCACGTACACAACAAAGTGTCCGAGGAATGAAAGTCACACGAAAAACTAAATAAAAATTGCTTCTTTCTCTCTCATTGTCCCTTCTTAAAAAAAAAAAAAAAAAGTTCATGCACATTCAGCCAATAACCATACTTCCCAGAATCTATCTGAAAGAAATTAGAGATGCAGATACTTAAATATAGAAAAGTTCAACATAATTATCAAAACTTTATTATGAGTAATAAAAATGTTAAATTATGGAATAGTCATATACTAAAATATATGTAAACACCCAGAGTGATGACTGTTTTTCTTTTTTTTAAGAGAGAGGGAAAGTGAGAGAGACAAAGAGTTGATTTTATTTAGTTCTTCATGTGGCTTTCATTGCTCTGACACATTGTTGTGTAGGTATGTGGTGCTGGGGTTCAAACCCATGTCCTCACACATGCCAGGCAAGCACCATAACCATTGAGCCACTGCTTCAGCCCTGATAATTAAGTTTTTAATGACATGAAACAATTATAATGATATTTGACAAAAAGGATTTTAAACTGTATCTCTAGCTGTAATCTTCAATATAAGAAGCAGGAAGAGGAAAATATCAACATTAAAACTTATGTGTACAGGGGCTGCAGTGGTGGCTTGGAAGTTACGGCACTTGCCTAGCAAGCACAAGGATGCAGGTTCAAACCCCGACACCAAGTACACAATGAAGTATCAGAGCAATGAAAGCCACATGAAAAACGAAAAAGAAAATTGACTCTGCTTTTCTCTCTTAAAACACACACACACACAAAAAAAAACAACAACAAGGAAAAAAAAAAACAAAGCTTTCTCTTGAGTCTCAGCTCCTGTAGCTCTGAATTTCTGGAGAACAATTTTGTCTAGAATAATCGGTGTCTCTTAAATTTAATGGGTCCCAAACAAACTCATCATGGGAGTCAGTCTGTTATCCATAAGAAATGAGTGAGGTAAGTAAACATGGCCCCTACTGTCAAGACTCTTAAAATTTAAAAATAGAAAATTGGTTAATAAGGAACCATCATATACCACAATTTAGAGGTGGTAATAATAAATGTAATTATAGCAAAGCAAGCTAAGTTAATGACAACAGCAAAAGGACTGAGGGAGGGTTGATAGCGATGCCTAGAAAGATTAAGGAAGGTTTCTAGGAGGCAGAAGTATATCCTAATTAAGACAGAAACTTACTCTGAATATAATATTAAAACTCTACGAGGCAGGGGCTGGAGATGTGGCTCTGCGGTTTTGGTGGTTGCCTGGCAAGCACGAGGACCTGGGTTCAAATCCCAGCACCACGTACACAACTGAGTGTTGGAGCAACTAAGGCCATGTGAAAAACTAAATAAAGTTGTTTCTCTCTTTCTCTATCTCTCTCACTGTCCCTCTCTCTTTAAAAAACAAAAAAAAACAAAAAAACTCTATGAGGCAAATCAGACAATTTAGGGCATGTAAATCAGAGTGCTTGGGGGGTGATTTTAAAATTATCTTCAAATGGCTGGAGTGGCTCAGCGGTGGTAGCACTTGCCTGGCATGCAAGAGGACCTGGGTTTAAACCCTAGCACCTCATACACAACAAAGTATCTGAGAAACAAATAAATGTGATTCTTTCTCTCTCTCCCCCTTTAACAAAACAAAAAACTTCAAACATCATAAAACAAAAAACTTTCAGAAATTTGGTTTTGAATTATATTGGAAGTTTGCATAAGAATTCCTTCCTAAAACCTGGTTGTCTAGTGGGCCTTTGAACAATCTTTGACACTCCCTCACTACCACTTCTTGGTAACATGTGAAAGAAATCTATATATGACTACAACTCATAATACCAAATCGATAAATTAATGAGTATGTAAAAGACTACAACTTCTTGTCTTAATCCAAATAATCCTTCAGTTTTTAAAGTTTCTGAAGAGAACATACACATCACTAGTACTGATAGCCTATAAAGGAAGATTAAAAACCATTTAGCAAGGGTTGGAGCAGTGGCTCAGCAGTTATGGCACTTGCCTGGCATGTGTGAAGATGCGGATTTGAACCCCAGCACCACATATATAACAAAGTGTCTGAGCAACAAAAACCACATGAAAAACTAAATAAAAATGATTAAATGATTCTTTCTCTCTCTCTCACTGTCCCTCAATGAGTTTTCGAAACTTCTCCACTGATTTCCCCATCCAACTAAGCACCTTCTACGTGTATAATGCTTTCAAAGTTGAGAAAACTCTATTTTTTTTTTTACAATGGCCATAGTGTCTCCTTTTCAAAAGTTTTAATTTGCTTTCCTTAAACTGTTAAAACCAAAATGATAGTATTCTTGAGTTCGGAACTTTGTAACAAGTTTAAAACATCCCAAAGATAACAAATTTGTAATAAATGGCTGTCTTCTAAGACATACATATATATTTTCAACCTTATTATTTCTGAAAACCATATACAAATTTTCAGGTACACATTTAATGCAAGAGCTTTTTCCTTTCACAAGATATTTTAACCCAAAAATGTGTTAGCAAGCCAGGTTATATTTAGTATACTAGATGTTCCTAAACAAAAATAGTTTGGACCTGCAAAGGGTTATAAAAAGAACAAATATCTTGGGTTCTCAAAAAAAAAAAATCAATTTTAGTGAGAAAGATGGAAAACAGTAAAACCTTCTTCATCTTTGGTTCAAACACCCAGAAACTTTACAGTGGTTTCTCCTTGTATTGTTAATTACTTTATGCATATTTTCTCTTTATATCTAGTTTGTGAGGATTGAAAACAATACAGAAAGGGTGGGGTCAGGAACTGGGAAGTACCAAAAGTGTACACATGCCTATTATATACCATTAATTCTCCGTGTGATGTTTTGGGGCCTGTGACTACTCAGAAAGTTTGAATTTCAGTGGTAATACCAGTAAAAAGAATAAACAATACAGTTTAATAAGTACTTATTAAATATAGGGTGCATGAAGGGCATGTATGAGGTCCAGGGTTTGATCCCCAGCACAGCCACGGAGGGGAAAAAAAAAAAGGCACCTAGAAAAGCCACCTAACCCGTTTTTGCACAAATGTTGTGTGGGTGCTACCCGAATGGCTTCTGGGAGGAAATAACACCTAAATTACAATCTGAAAAAAGAGAAACAGCAATGCCCTTGAAAATACTGATGGGGATTTCTTTTATCCACAATGGCCTAAATAATGAGTTCTGCATGGCAGGTGCTCAGTAATATAAGATGTAAGGCAGGTACACTTCTTACTATCTTGTTTTGGCTGGGAAAGGCTTGGGGGTAATAGAAGGACAGGAAAAGGCCAAGAGAAAGTACAACTGGATAGATTAAAAGCAGGATAAGGGGTGGAGCAGCGGCTCAGCAGTTACAGCGTTCACCTGGCATGTGTGAAGACCTGGGTTCAAACCCCAGCACCAGACATACAACCAAGTGTCGGAAAAACAAGACCCAGATGAAAAAATTAATAAAATTGACTCTGTTTCTCTCTCTCCCTCACACTTACAAGAGAAAAAAAAGCAGGATAAATTAATAAATAATATGAATTCTGGTTTTAACACACCACAGTTCAAACCTGGAACTCCAGTACTTATTTGTTATGTGATCTTAGGTTGAAACCTAACTCTCTAAGCCTCAGTTCTCTCACCTATAACCAAAAAGAACCAACTCAAAGGGATAGTGTGAAGTTTAAATGGGTTAATCCATATTTACCTCTAGTTGTCTCGTTAGTTTCCCCAACAGATTACAAGTAACAAAGGATAGAGACTATGAATAATATTTTATGTAACACTATCTAGTAAGTCCTTAGCAAAATGCTTGTCATACAGCAGACATTCAGTTAATGACTATCGGGGTTGAAGCAGTTACAGCGCTTATCTGGCATGCGCGAGTACATGAGTTCAAACCCCAGCACCACATACACACACAGTCTTGGAGCAATGAAAGTCATATGAAAAACTAAATAAAATTGATTCTTTCTCTCTCACTGTCCCTCTATTAAAAAAAAAAAAAAAGGACTATCAGTAGGTATTTTAATATAATAATTACAACACCACCATGATTTCAGTGAAGCATTACAGGTGTGGCAGCATTTTGAACAGCCCAAAGATTACCAGCTAAGGCTAGGGATTTAGCTCAGAGGTAGAATACTTGCCTAGAATGTGGGAAGCTATGGGTTCAATCCCCAGATGCAAGATCAAAAAAAAAAAAAAAACAAAAAAAAAACAAAACTAACTGGTTCCTTATTTCATAGTAAAAGATCTATACAAAACTTTATTAATTACAAGCACCAGCAAGCCTTCCAAATCTAAATGAAAACAAACATTCAGAAAAACTGCAAGCCTCTCTCCAAAGAAGTGTTTCTCAATCAAGGGTGATTTTTGTCTCCAAAAGACCACTTGACAATATCTAGAAACACTTTTTTTTTTTTTTAAAGAAGGAAACTGAGAGGGAAAGAGACAATCATATTTATTTATTTTTTTAAAGAGAGAGAGAGAGAGAGAGAGAATCAATTTTATTTAGTTTTTCCTGTGCCTTTGCTGACACTTAGTTGTGTATATGGTGCTGGGGTCTGAACTCAGGTCTTCATGCATGCCAAGCAAGCACTGTAACCGCTGAGCCACAGCTCCAGCCCCAAGAGAATCAATTTTTATTGAGTTTTTCATATGGCTTTCATTGCTCTGACACTGAGTTGTGTACACGGGTGCTGGGGTTTGAACCCATGTACTTGCATACATGCTGGGCTCCAACCCCCATCTAGAAACATTTCTGATTGTCACAACTAAGGGGATGGGACACTACTAGCATCTAGTGGACAGAGGACAGGGATGCTACTAAACATACTATAAGGCACAGGAAAGCTGCCATAACAAAGAATTATGTGCTTCAAAATGTCAATGAAGCGGGGATGGCTGGAATAGTGGCTCAGTGGCTGGAGCACTTGCCTGGCTAGCTCAAGAACCCCCAAATTCAAACCCCAGCACCACATACACAACTAAGTATCAGAGAAACAAAAACCAGATGAAAAAATAAATAAAATTGATTCTTCCTCTCAAAAAAAAAAATGTTGGTCTGGAGCCATGGCTTGGTGGTTGCAGTGCTGCCCAGCATGTGAAAGTTTGAACCCCAGCACCATGTACACAGCGAAGTCTCAGAGCAATGAAAGCCACGTGAAAAACTAAATAAAAATTGTTTCTCTCTCTCTCACTGTCCCTCTCTCTTAAAAAAAATAAAGTCAATGGGGCTGAGTAATTAGTAGAAAGGTGGGGAAAGATATAAAATTGCAATTAGATTAGGTTTAAAAATATCAGAGTTCAGTGTATAGTTGCAACTTATTCCTTTTTACCAAAGTATTGGGGTTTTATTGACATATTAATTAGCTTATTTTTGGTAGCTGGAGATCAAACCCAGGGCTTCATGCATGGTTAAATATTCTACCTCTGAGCTACTCTCTAGTCCAAGGTGTGGATCTTGTGTGTTTGTATATGTGCGTGTGTGTGTGTGTGTATGTGTGTGGTGCTAGGGATCAAATCTACGGTTTACCTACACTGGGCAAACACTCTACCACTGAGTTATATCTCCAAGTCCATTTTTGGATTTTTAGAGAGTTTTGAAGGAATCTACATTTTCCCCTGACCCCCAATACTATATTCCAGACTGAGAACAATCTCTGTGAAATTTTAAATCAATGGAAACACAAAAAAAGCTTTTAATAGCTCAGAAAAAAATAATGTATACAAAGTGCTTAAGTTAAAGACTTGTAAATCAAGTTATAATCTTTAGCAGAATAAAATGCATAGTCATAAACTGAAAGGAAAAAAGATATATATAGCTTTTATTTCCTACTATTTTGTCAGTACCTTTTTTTTTGGGTAAAGAGAGAGAGAAAATTAATTTAATTTTATTTTTTTCATCTGGTTTTGTTTTTCCACTTATTGTGTACATAGTGCTGGGGATCGAACCTGGGTCCTCACGAATGCCAGGCAAGGGCTCTACTGCTGAGCCACGTCTCCAGCCCTCAGTACACTGATTTCGAAAGTACAAATTTAAAGGTTTATTTGATGCATTTATGTATGCAGAGTGAAACACTGTCATTAAACTGCCTTTTCTTCTGTATTCTGATATTTCTTTACCAGTGATCTGTGCCCCTCCATATTATTTCTAATTCATGACTTATAGCACATGTGCATTAATAATCTTTAAAAACTGTGAGGTGATATCATAATGATATAATCAAATTTAACTTATGGCAATGAAAAATGTAAACGCTGGTTAGTACTAAAAATGGAATCATCGGGGGCTGGAGTGGTGGTTCAGCGGTTTCGGCACTTGCCTGGCAAGCACGAGGACCCAGGTTCAAATCCCAGCACGACGTACACAACTAAATGTTGGAACAACTAAGGCCATGTGAAATACTAAATAAAGTTGTTCCTCTCTTTCTCTGTCTCTCTCACTGTGCCTCTCTCTTAAAAAAAAAAAAAAAAGAAAAGAAAAAGAAAAAGAAAAAAAAGAAATGGGATCATCAGGCAGAGGTAATCACAAATAGTTGATGTTGTTAAAGTTTTTCTTGAGTATCTTTTGGAATAACATTAATCGTTGGTCGAATATTTGAGAATAGTATCATCAAAATATAAAAACCTGGCCAGGCATGGTGGCACATGCCCACAATCCCAGCTACCTGGGAGGCTGAGGCAGGAAGATCACAAGTTCCAGACCAGCCCAGCAGTTAAGCAATACCATGTCTAAAAATAAGTTTAAAAAGGGCTGGGGAATTAGCTCAGTGATAAAGCACCTCTGGATTCAATTTCTAGTACCAAAACATGCACAATATGCAAATTAAATTGATTTAAAAAATTAAACAATACACATTTTTTTTTTAAGAAAAAGTTGGGGGGGGAGAATCAATTTTATTATTATTTTTTTTCATCTGGCCTTTGTTTCTCTGACACTTTGTGTATGTGGCACTGGGGTTTGAACTCGGATCTTTGTGTATGCTAGGCAAGTGCAACCACTGAGCCATGGCTCTATCCCCAAACAATAATTTCTTTAAGAACCCTAATAAGAAATCCAATCTATGTAGTTATTGCTAGAGGTTCTTGGCTGAAGTAATATGTTGAGGGGCTGGCTTGGTGGTTATGACACTTGCCTGGCATGCGTGAGGACACGGGTTCAAGCCCCAGCACCCCGTACACAACTAAGTGTCATATCAACAAAAGCCAACATGAAAAACTAAATAAACTGGGGGCTGGAGCAGTGGCTCGGCGATTGCGGTACTTGCCTGGCATGAGTAAGTACATGGGTTCAAAGCCTAGCACCCATGTACAGAAGTAAGTGTCAGAGCAATGAAAGCCATGTGAAAACTCAATAAAAAATTGATTCTGTCTCTGTCTGTCCTTCTCTCTTAAAACAAACAAACAAACAAACAAAAAAAACTAAATAGATTTCCTTTCTCTCACTGTCCCTATTTCTTAAAAAAAAGAAAAGCATTGTCAAAATCTTTGTCCACCAAAATTGTGATTTTACTCAAAAAGCATTCAACAGCTTCATTCCTTCAAATTCATCTGAGTGACTATAGCAGATTCTTCAAAGCTGATATTTTAAATTTGAAAAGTCTAAACAACTGTTTGTGCATGTGCTCTTTGCCCACATCTTTTAATACTTTTAAAAGTGATCATACCTCTTCAATACCAGCTATATTGTTCACGGCCAGTTTTTTTAGAGAACTCTGAAGCTTTTTGTCATCCGCTGTAGCTGTTCTATGTACCACCTTCTTCTTTCTGCGAGCTGTACCCTGAAAAATAATCAGAGGTGTTAGCATACCCAGCAACTAGCAACAGAAATCACAGCTTCCTATCTACCACAATAATCTAACTAAAACTCTCATGAAAAACTTATTAAATAGTAATGATTGCTCAGAGTAGTGACTGTTAGCCTAACCCAGATTTTTGAAGGTCAGTTCTAGCTGTTTTCATTCTCATCCAATATCTGTAAGTGTTGTCATTTCAACATATTATGTTTCAAAATACTGTTTGCTAATAAAACTTAATTTATAACTTCAAGACAACTTAGTATACTTTATAAAAATTTTCAAATATTATACAGAATGCTTTCTTATAGTCCCTACTAATTCCTATCAGTGAAAGTCTAAAGAAGTCTGAAATTGGGGCTGAAGTGGTGGCTCAGAGGTTATGGTGCTTGCCTGGCATGCACAAGGATGCAGGTTAGATCCCTAGCACCACGTACACAACAAAGTGTTGGAGCAACAAAAGTCACATGAAAAACTAAGTAAAATCAATTCTCTTTCTCTGTCCCTCTCTCTTAAAATTAAAAAAAAAAAAGTCTGAAATCTTAAGATTTAAGGCATATTAAGAAATAAATCCCTAATTTGAACACTGTAGAGTCTGAAAATCCAGGAATGAAAAAGATGAAGATTATTTCAAGTTCTTATGTTACAATAAAAGGAAAAGTAAATCAATAAACAAATCAGACCATTTCAAACATGATAAGGGCTCATGAAAAAACAAAACAAAAACAGAACATGGTAATTAAGAGCAACTGGGAGCAGAAAACTACTTTATCAGGTCCTTCTGAAGAGGTGACAGATGATTTGAGACCCAAAACTAGGGAAGAGTGATCCAAGCAGAATGAAGCAAGATTGAATTTCTCCTTTCTAGACAAAAGGACTAGAGCCCAGTGAACAATGGGAAAGGAGGAGGAAAATGAAATCAGAAAAGATAAGCAAGGGCTAGACCATGTAGCCTAGAATTTCATGGGCAGGAACTAGATTTTATTCTAATTGCAATAGGAAGTCATTCAACAGTTTTAGCCACAGGGGTGGCTTCACTTGATCTGATTTATTTACTTATGATCAAGGTTGCTGTGTGGAAAACGGTCTTTAATGAGACCAGTCAGGAAACTCCTGTAGCAGTCCTGGTGAGAGATGAAGGTTGCAAAAGTAGAGATAGTAAGGTATCAGATTGTCACAAGAGACAACATCTTTTGATGGATTATATGATAGATGAGAAAAAGAGGAATCTACAATGATGCTTTGGATTTTGGCCTAAGCAAACAGGTTGAAAATTATACTATTTACTGAGACAAAAAAGTTCATTTTTACATTAATACTCTGAAACTCAAATTACATTTTTCCATTGAAAAACTATTATAAAATAGATTAAATTTCTGGGCCAATTAAAAAAAATGCAACCTAAAAAGCAAAGCTGAAATGCTACCAAAAGCACCCTAAGTTTTGATAGTTAAATCTTTCTGAAAGGAGGAGTAAGGCAGTAGTCTTCAGGGAATCAGCCTTATAGAAAAGAGGTAGAGGTTTCAGCCTCAGAAACTCCAGGGGAAAACGGACCTTTGGCAGCACAGATTATAACAAAATCCAGCTGCCAAAGGATCACTATTTACAATAATAGTCTTTTTTTTTTTTTTTTGGTACTGGATTGAACCCAGGGTACTTTACTACTGAACTAAATCTCAGTCCTTTTTATTTTTTACCTTGAAACAGGACCTTGTGAAATTGCTAAGGGTGGCCTGGAACTTGTAATTGTCCTGTCTCAGCCCCTTGGATTACTGGTGTACACAATGTGCCTGGCTCATGGATCATTTATTTGTGAAGCTTTTTTGATGTAGGGATAATTCAGTTGTTTGCCATATATCTCAATTCAAATGATCCTCAGGTACATCAATTGCAATATGTCTAAAGGCTTATCAGTCGTCCAGTCTATTCTTCCTTTACTTCTTAGATTTTGTAGCTGCTGGTACCTCCATACACTTAATTTCTAAAACCAGAAGTATGGGGGTCATCCCAGACTACTCTCTGAACTTCATCTCCATATCACATCAGTCATTAAGTCATGTCAATTCCATTCCCAAAATTTGTGTCCTACATAGTTCAGCATTAGCCTCTTGATTATTCTCTATGCTCAACTTCTATTTCATTTCATTTTCCACAGTGCCCACAGTTACCTTTCTGAAACGGCTTTCATTTCCTTTTTGAAATCCTGCAGTAGTTGCCCATTTCCCATAGGATAAAATTCCATCCTCCTTAGTACAGCATATAAAATTATGTTAGAACCCCAGACTATCTGGTCATTTTATTTCTCACCATTTTCTATCATGTACTTTAAACTCTAGCTATACCAAACCAAAGCACTATATTATCTCAGCACTCTATGTATGTGCCTTTGCATGTCTGGAAATAACCATCCCTTTTTTATCCTGCCTCCCACAAACCCTTCCAACCTGTCTAATAATAAATTCTTGTTTATCTTCTATTTTATTATTGTTTCTGGTGCTACAGACCAAATCCAGGGTTTCCTGCATGCTAGGCAAGTGTTCTACCACTGAGTCATATCCCCATCCTTTATTTTATTGCAGTACTGGTTCTGAACCCAGGGGCACTTTACCACTAAGCTGCATTTCTATTTCTTCTTATTTTTTGAACAGGGACTCGCTATGTTGCTGCGGCTGGTCTCAAACTTGTGATCCTCCTGACTCAGGCTCCCTACTAGCTGGGATTACATGAGCTGGGCC
Source organism: Aplodontia rufa (assembly GCA_004027875.1). NCBI lineage: Eukaryota > Metazoa > Chordata > Mammalia > Rodentia > Aplodontiidae > Aplodontia > Aplodontia rufa. The sequence goes on from PVKS010031170.1 coordinate 14,944, forward strand.
ACTCAGCTCCAGCTCTTATCTGTTAAAGCCCAGCTTGCCTCATCTAGGCAAGGACACCTTGTACTTCATTTTAACGCTCACTCTTCTTCACTGTAATTGTGACCATGTCTATCTTCCAAGGTGAGTTGTGTCAAGAACAGATCTTGTTTATTATATGCCTGGTATACGGTAAGTGTTCAACAAACAATAGAAAAATAAATGAATGTACCAAGCACTGGTTTAAAATATATAATGATGTGCTGCATCATGCCCTTAGGTATATTCTATGATTCTTGAATATCCTTAGTTTTTACATTGTCATGTTATATCACATTTGATGCTACAATGTGACTACTGTGGTTACATGAGTGTGATAATGACCCCAGAATCATTTAACTATAGCATCATGAAAAGAGAAAGTACTAGTAAACTCTTCTCTTCCCCTTCTCCTGTTTCCATTACCAACAGCTATGGCTACTGTCAAAGCAAGGGCGCAATGAGGACTGCTATAGTGTTCTACCGACTCCTTCCCCAGGTCTGAGGTAAGTACTCTTCTTTTCCCTTTTGTAAACAATGCATTGGACAAAGCTATAAGGGTAGAATATTTTCCATGAGCCTAGGGTCACAGTTGAGGGGAAATCAAAGATTTTTGGTTTTCAGAACTACTACTTCCTTAGGCTTTAAAGTATATGGGATAAAGCTCATGTTCATATTCACCAACACAGAAGAATAGGTAGGAATCTGGGAGGGAAAAGCCCAGCAAAAAAATAAATGTACAATGTGTTCGAGAATCTTCAGGTAAATCTTTTTTTTCTGTAGTACTAGGGATTGAACCCACTAACACTCAACCACTGAGCTACCTGCTCAGATCTTTAAAAAAAAATTTTTTTTCTATTTAAATTTTTAGACAAGTTCTCCCTTAAGTTGCCCAGGCTAGCCTGAAACTTGTGATTTTCCTGCCTCAACCTTCCCAGCAGCTCGGATTATAAACATGTGCTCTCATACCTAGATTTTAGTTAAATATCTTGTGGACCAATAGGTACATCCAGTCAAGATGAGATAAAACTAACATTTGGCATGCCCTGTAGCTAAGCTGAATATAGTAACTATCATTTATTAGCATCTACCCTATGACAGCATATTAGGTGTTTTATAAATATTACTTTAATTTTTGGAAGTATCTTTTAGGATTATTTCTATTTTACAGATTAAAATAATGGAAGTTATTGGAACTTGTTTATGTCATATAACTAGCAGCTGTTAAAAGTTCAGTTTCCAACAAAGGTGGCTATTTTCATTGCACCATCAGAGAGAAAAGTTTTCTAGTTACCTGCTTTAGATCTAGACAAATAACTTTCAAATTGGAATGTGGTATGGTCTTGATTACTGAAAAAATTTTAGATTTTCAATCACCACAAATCCAAAATAATACTACTGTCTGGTAATCATACATTCTCCTACCAGTTTTTCTTATGCCACACTCACCTTGCCCCCTATCCGGACCTGAGCCTGAAGTTTGGCTAACTTTTCTTGATTCATGCTGTTGGTAAATCTAGGGGGGGAAAAATAGATTTGTTAAAGTCACTGTTTTATGAAAATTAAAAAAAACTGTTTATGTAAACAGTACCTTTTGGCTCACTAAGCTTGCAGTACACATTAACACCATGATCATATTAATACTGTTCTTAATAAGTATCTTGTTCTAGCTTCATAAACCAGGCACTGCTAAATCAAAATTAAAATAATACCACAGGGAGTCAAATATACAAACAGAAAAAAAAAAACAAGGATTCAAAGTCACCTATTTGAAGACCCCTTCTTAAAACATGATTCAATTATTTGGCATTCAGTAAAATTTAGCCAGTTATGAAATCTCTGTAGGCAAGCCAGTTTTTTTCTCCCCAAGATTTTTACAGCAGAGAACTATTACCAAATGTTATCAGCAAAACCTTCATGTAAATCATTTTTTCTCACAACAAAATCTAAATATTTCTTAAACCATCAGAGGACAAAAGAGGGGAAGGCGGGCCAAAGAAGAAATTCAACAATAGGTTATCTAGCTGATATGAAGTAGTCACATCCTCTGCTGAAGGTCAGATATTTTATTAATAGTGGGGAAACAGAACCAGATTTCAATATTCAGTACTTCCTTAGAACTCCAAAATTCATTTAATACTTTGTGCTGATGTAGTATATCACATTTGTCAAAATATTCTTGCATATAAAGTAAAATGTCTCACTGCACAATCTGACAAAAATATATCTAAGTTACATTACTACTCAATTGGGGTGAAAACTCTCAAAAAAGGTTTTTAGCTAATTTTGGTTTTCAAGATTCCAGAAGCATTATAAATTCATTAATTTTAGTCTGGTCAATAATATTTCTACTAAGGAAAACAATATATTTTAAGTTTATAATGAATCATAATATTCCACACTGTATAAACAAACAAAAACTAATTTAAAAGTCTTGTTTGACTTGTTCTGTAGTTCAACAGATCATTAACAAGATTTGAACCCTGCATGTTCACCATTTAGGTAAAAAACAATGTTTTCTTCATTTGAGAGATGAAAAATAAAATATTACATAATTACTAGTCATTATGTACTGATGTTGAACTTGGAAACTAACCTGTATGAACCTCCTCTTTAAGGCTAAATAAAGTTCAGTTTCCATGTAACAATTAGAATATATTATTTGTCACTCTTTGTTCAGCATTATTATCACAACACTCAAGTGGCTAAAAACACTCCTCTAGGAACAATTGTGTTTAAGAGTCCAAAACAAGAAACCTTACATGTATGCTCTTCTTAGCTCTGCCATAGATTTAAATTTGCCAATATAAAACCTAATCTTTATATTCAAATCGCCACAGGAAATGACCAATGTTCACTTTTCTCAAAGGAGTGTGGCCTTGAAGATGTAGTGGGCTAACAAAGAGCTCAATAAATTATTTGCAGAAAGGGAGCTAAGTGAAAAGAATAGAATTAAACACAGGATAAACCGTTCTTCATGTTGAAGTAACAGTACTCAAAAAGAGATGTAGTTGGGAAGACAAGAAAGAATTCTGACTTGTTTAAAACAAAAGCAATAACCAAATTAACTTTTCAAATCAATGTGTTGTTGAAAGAACGGATGCCATTCCATGTGGTTAGGATAACAGAATTGTGAAATCTTAACCCAAACAGTATGGGGGAAAAAAAGACATTTTAGGAAAGTTGGAAGCTCAAGGCAGAAGTAGAGAGAAGTAGAGGAAGAAGTATGGTCTTTTGTCTATTAAGAAGCTGTGTTGTGGAATTCAAGAGGGAAAGGTGATTGGACTGTCTTTTGAGAGAAGAGATATTAAATTAAGCTCAGCAGCTTGAGTAGACTTCAAAGCTCATCTGGTTTAATTCCCTATTCTTCAATCAATCTTTATTTGTACTTGTCATTCCTGTTTTGTATGATAGTTATCTCAAATACCTGCTGACAGCAGCAGGGCATAAATTATAAACAAAATAGTTCACCATTTTCCCAATTTAATAGAAAATGAGGGCCTGGAAGTAGAAGTTGCTTTCTGTAACCAAAAGGAAGTAATTTCCTAAGGCCACATGATTAATGAGTTCTTCCTTAGGGACCCAAGGATGTTTCAGTACTTTTCTCAAGGACTCAAGACAGAGTGCAAATAAAGAGGTTAATAAATACTAAGTGCATAAGTTCCAAGCATTGTGGTAGGCATCATGGTTACACAGGGATAAAGATAACAGTCCTTTTATTATGAGATGTTTCTGTAAGAGAAGCACAGATTGTAGGATCAGAAAAACACCGGGTCTACAACGTAAAGCTTGGGCAAGGTATTTTACTTTTTTGAACTTCTGTTCCTCTTGCTTTAGGAAAGGTATGCCACCACATACTTTACAGAGTTGTTTTGAGGATTAAAGGTTAGATTAACAAGCACAAGGTATGGCTCACAGAAAGATACTGATTGGTAACTACTGTTACCACTTCTGATGGGACTGCTAAGGTACGTGGGAACGGAAGTTGAAACCGCCATTCAGTAGCTGTGTACCACCGTGCCTGACGGTCAAGGTAGTGATGGAGTTATAAGGATGGGATAGGCAATGTCTCAACAGCGAGGCAGGCTTGTAAACAAATTCTGCCATTACAAGGTGAAGAGCGCTGCAACTGAGTCCGAACCCAGGGCTTGGGGCGGGGTGCTAAACTCATTCCCTATCTAGATTGGAGGGCTCAAATGAGCGGACGACAGATAAGCTGTAAGAGATCAAAGCTCGAGACACTTGTTGTGAATAAAGAGGAAAGGGGCAGGAGAGGGGCCCCGCCGGGACTGGATCCGGGCGGCCGCAGCACGAGCCCGCTCGCCGCCGCAGGGGGCGTTGGTGCTGGGACCTTCCCTCAGGTGCCGACCCCCAGCAGCGCCGCCGGTAACCGACAGGCCGAGCCAGCCGCCTCCGCCCCCACTCGCCGCGCCGCGGCGGAAGTGGCAGCCCGAGCGGTTGGCGGGTGTCGGAAGAAGAGGGCGGGGGAAGACCGTGCGCGGCGGCCTATGGCCGTGGAGTGGCGGGACCGCCGGGGGTCTCACCTGAAGCAGGGAGGGTCCTCCAACACCAGCACGCGGCAACAGCAAGATGGCTGCCTCAGTCGAGACAGAGAAAGACCGCGGCGGCGGCGGCGGCGGCGGCGGGAGCACGTGACGCGGCCGGCCCCGCCTCCCCTCCCCCGGCGGCCTATCCCGGGAGCGCGCATCGCGACTACAAAGCCCAGCCTGCTCCGCGCACCCCAACGCTTCCATTGGCGGCAGGTGCAGCCGGCGCGCGGCATCCTGGAGCTCGGTCTCCCTGGCGTTCCATTGTGTCCGTACTTAACAGTTTATCGCGAACCTAATGAAAGGCCGATGTGTGATTTTGTGTAGTTTTGTTCAAATGTTTTCCACTATGCTTTAGGTGCGCACCGTTTGGACTCAAAGTAGTAGAAGAAAGAAAGAAGGGAGCTTTTCGACCTGTTTGTTATGTAGTAGAGGTGGAAAACTGGGAGGAAATACTCAATCCGCACAAACATAGATTTAGCCCGAAGAATCGTTACACTTTAAATGCCTTCAGCGACTTATGACCTGGTTCCCTTGGGCCACTTAGTTTTTTAATAAGAGGTCCCAAGTCTGGTTTTCTTGGAGCTTGCATCGGTTCGTTGCATTGCTTCCTCCGCAGCGGCAAAGTACATGCCTGCAAGGCACAATCGTGTCCTGCAGAACGGGTTTACCAGCTCTCTTCAGAGGCCTGAGCAGGAACTGGAGGAAATCCAGCTGTCGGGCTTTCCTTACTTGCGGTGGGGTAAGGGCAATTCGAGGCCAAGGGGCGGCCCGCCCACCGACAACTGCGTTTTAAATATTAAGCACCGTAGTCGGCGGGGTTGGGGTCGGGGAGAGGCTAGTCTGACGGGCAGACCCCGTCCACAACGGTTCTTCCAAACTCTCCCCTCCCCCGCCACCTCAGCCCACCTTTGGCCGCCGGTCCCAAGGCCCGGACGCCCGGGGCCCTGGGGAGACTCGCGCTCGGGAGCACTTCCTACATCCTCTACGTGATCTGCACCTTTAAACCAACTCCGTCCCAGACCGGACCCCGGAGGCACCACCCACATCCGTCTAACATCACTTCCTTCAGAGTTGGAAAAAAAAAAAAAATCTGTGGACGCGAGGGTCTGGGCTGAGCCGCGCTTGGGAAGCGGAGCGAACCTCCAGCCAGGACTCCGGCCCGGTGTTGGGTCAGTTCCTTGGTCGCGCGCACCTAGCACCATGGAGACGTGGCCTCGCCTTGGGGCCACCTGTTTGCTGGGCACCGTCAGTTTCCTGCTCCTGGTCACCTCTTCTGATGGACACATTGGGCTTGGAAAGGGTCAGACTGCGTTCTTATCTTAATCTTTTTTGCTCCCGGGCCCCAGCCAAATATAACTCTCCCCTTGCCCTAACACCGGTCCCCTCCGGTTTTCTTTCTTAGACCCGATTTCTTTTTATCTTCCGCACCCGCACGTAGGGAGTTTGAAGATTTCTTGGGATGGAAAGTAGTGGGTCCGGGAACGGCACGATGAGGAAGTTCTACCAGAGGCCTCTTAATTAATTCTTGGCTTCGAGGAAGAAATAGTCTGTTAGAAAATGCATGTTTTAAGAGTTCAGCATACTGCTGGACACTTGGTAGGTCCTCTTGAATGGTTATCTTCCCTCCCGGAGGAAGTAGTGTACTCGGGAACCTGCAGTGCCCAGACCCCACCCTGGATCTGACGATTTCTTGCTCTTCCTTGAGCAGTGTTACTGCCTCCTCCTTGTGCTGGGGAGACAGCACCTGCCTTCCAGGGAGATGCTTAGAGAGGGCCCGATGAAGGTTAGAAAGTCTGCTGTTGGAGGGCCACCAACAGTTGCCTTTGCTGTGGTACAGCCAGTGTGTCTCAAGAAACTGATTTTTTTTTTTTTTTTTGAGGAGGAAAGGATCAATAGTTATGGAGGTTAATAACCCTACTCCATCCCCTTACCTGCACCTTCCTTCTCAGGTTGACACCTTTCACCTCACCTGTTCAACTGGATTCAGAATTTATACTTTCCTAAGTGGGTTAGTTGTACTTCCATCCCACCCGCCTCCCTTTCAGTCTTTTATATTGACCTTACTAAGTGGCATGATTCTGCTGGAATTTTGATGTTTTTAATTGTGTTCTCTTATCCCCCTGATCTTTACATTCCTTCATGGGTAATGAGATTGTGTGACCTTTTCAGTGGGCCAAATGCAGTCACTCATTCCTTCATTCAGTAAATAATTTTGATCACCTACCATGTTTCTGGCACCGTCCCAGGCACTTGGGATATAGCGTAGAACAGGAAAGGTAAGGTTCCTGCTCTCATGGAGCTTTTATTCGAGTGAGAGATAGGCGAGAGAGTGACAGAAGTGTAGCCTCATTGACAAATTTAAGACAGTTTCAGCTGGGCATATGAAACTGATAAAGTAGAACGAAGTAGAAAGGCTTGGGAAGGAGGCATTACTTGAGTTAGGAAGGTCAAGGAAGTGTTTTCTGAGAAAGTTTCCATCTCAGTGATGAAGGCTGCACTTCGAATTCCATTAGGCCAAAATGTTTTAAAATGTGTTTGTTAGTATTTACAGAATGTTTTTAATTCCATCATAAAACAGGTTACTGTTTCTTTAAAATAAAATTGTCAATACTGAGGGAGACACAAGAGCATAGTGTTAGGATGTGTGTTTAGCTCTGAGATTTGATGTGTTCCAACACTAACCAGTTGCCATGTCTGTGGGTCAGGAATTTGAATGAGGCATAGTAGAGGAAGGTTCTCCTATGATGTCAGGGGCCTCAGCAGAGCTGGTTATTTCTCTCTGTGGTTTTTCTACACGGGCTAATGTGGGCTTCCTCACATAATGGCAGCTGGATCCCAAGAGAACAAGGTGGAAATGCATGGCATCTTCATTATCCAGCCTTATAGGTCACATGGCATCACTTCCACTGTACTTTGCAGGGGTAGGTTCAAGAAGGGACATCACCTACACCTGAAATGGGAGGTATATCGAGGTCACTTTTTTTTTTTTTTTTTTTAAGAAAGGACAGTGAGAGAGAGAGAATCGTTGCTTTGACACTTAGTTGTGTACGTGGGTACTAGGGTTTGTACCCATGTACTTGCCAATGCCGGGCAAGTGCCACAAATGCCAAGCCACTGCTCCAGCCCCCATTTTTTTTTTTTGAGAGAGGGATGGTGAGAAAGAGAAAATCAATTTTATTTAGTTTTTCATGTGGTTTTCATTACTCCAACACTTCATTGTGTACATGGTGCTAGGGTTCCAACCTGTGCCCTTGTGCATTCCAGGCAAGCCCTGGAACTGCCAAGCCACTGCTCCAGCCCAGAGGTCACATTTTTTTTTAGAGAGAGAGAGAATGAATCACCTTTTTTAGTGTTTCACGTGGCTTTTGTTGCTCAGACACTTTGTTGTGTATGTGGTGGTGGGGTTTAAATCCATGTACTTGCACATGCCAGGCAAGCTCCACAACAGCTGAGCCTCTGCTCCAGCCCCTTGAGGTCACATTTTTAAGAGGAGCATGTGAGATGGGAGATTTTATAATATAATTTATGGTAAATATTTTCTGCCACAGTGAGCCAGCACCATTTTTGTCTTGTTCAAGAATATTTGCTGAGAGAGAAATGAATGGTAAATATGATCTTTGTGTCCCTATCCTTTTTCAGACAAGTTAGCAGGCAGTTACAAGACAGCATATATGTACTTTGGAAGGAAAATACCAGGTAACTGCAATAGCACACAGAAGGACAACTCAGGTCAGGCAGGAGTGGGGGGACCTGCTGGGTTGTGAAGATTCAATTAAAAAAAGCATAAAACATTTAATATTGTGTCACACACAAATATTTATTTATTATTTACTGGCATTGTTTTCACCCACAAAAGAATGTTTAATTATTTCTGAAAAGAATTAATAATACTTCAAATTTTTTGTTTTATGCGTTTCTTATACATGGATTCTTGGAACATAGTATATGTCCCACTCACCCTCCCTCCCCAAAAAGTGCTACCTGAGGCAGTAGTTCGTGAATTTTTTTTTTTTTTTTTAAAGAGAGAGGGACAATGAGAGAGACACAGAATCAGGTTTTTGTTTGTTTTTTTTTTAGTTTTTCAGGTGGCTTTCATTGCTCTGACATTTAGTTGTGTATGTTGTGCTGGAGTTTGATCCTGGCCCACCACTCCAGCCCCC
>PVKS010031171.1:0-23690 GCA_004027875.1 Aplodontia rufa
AGGAGGAGGAGGAGGAGGAGGAGGAGGAAGAGGAGGAGGAGGAGACGGAGACTGAAGGAAAAATAAGAGAAGGTAGACCAGCATGCTTCAGCAAGACAAAAAAGAAGGGACCTGTTTTGTGCATGAGCACATTGAAATTGAAAGAAAATGTATCATTTCAAAATAATCAAACCACTCTCACGCCATAAAAGTATCTTAACTACCTCTATGAATGGATAGGGCAAGGGAAAATTTTCAAAACACTAGACAGAGATTGGTCACTGATAGTCAGTATATACACATTTAATTCTCTGAATAAGGCCTAGACTCTTCCAATTTTGTAAAAGTTAGAAACTAGAATGCATGGCCTTCTGAGGTTATCAGTAATAATAACAAGCTTATGGGAAATTTTAAATGGCAAACTTTAATTTAGGTCACGCAATTTAGATAAATATTCTCTTATATTGAATTATCAATTACAAATAAACCTTTGTGATTTTCTGTTGAGAATTTGAAGGGTTTTCTTTTTCTTTAGCTAAAAGTTTATTCCTTCTTGTGAAGAAGATGAAAATTAACCTCAATTCTGCAAGTAAGGAAAATATGTGGCTTGGAAATGACATGAAGTGTCTAATTTTACCAAACTTAAATCACCTTCTGTAACCTAAAGCTCTATGGCTTCTCAACCACGAAAACCATATATTTTACTACTTATGAAATAACAGAATTCCAGAATTCCAAGAATCAAGAAAATGAGCAAATTAATATTTTAAGTTGAACTTAACTGAAAATCAGTGATGGAGCTAGGGAGCAAATCAAGATCACTCTGCCTATGCAATTTAGCATAGAAAAAAAAAACATTTGGTCTATAATTTTCCCCCTAATTATTACTGTGTAACTCTTGATACAAATCCCATTCAGTGTAGTTGCAGCTCTCCTATTTATAAACAAGAAGATAAATGATCCAAAGCTCATTTATCTCTTAGGAACAGTGCTATAAATGGTTAGGCTTCTGGGCTAAAATACAATATGTGTTCACCAGGTAGCCAAATTACTTTCCAATTTTAATGTAGATTCACATATGGGTGCAATAATAAAATGGACACAAAACCAAAATGTGTTTAATAGCATTTTAAATATGTATCCTCAATGCCAGTAGTAGCAAAGAGGTTTAATGAGAAGAGAGAAAGACAAAACAGAGAACGCTGCAAAGTCCAATGTACCTTCAGTGACTTTCAAAGGCATTAGAAGATGGCGGCACTGTTTTTTTTTTATTACGTGTAATATCACTTAGCATAGTAGAAAACTCCATTCCATCTCTATGACTGTTACTGAATTCTAAATATCATTAGGGCATTTTATTTTGGTGGAATTTTTTTTGAGGGGGAAGATTTAGACTAAGTGTCATTTAACAAATTGAATTATATAAAGAAATTTGGAAAGAAAAATAAAAGACAATAGCAAAAGCCAGAAAAGTTGCTGTGGAAGTCCCTGAAATAAAGAATAGGTAAACCGAAGAGAGCCAGGTGAATAATTGTGCACACACTTGAGCCTGAAGGAGAACTATGAGTTCAAATTGAACCCATATTAGTCCCTAGAGATTCCGTGTTAAGAACTCAGGTTTAATTTCTGAAAAGCCACTGCACACCAAACCAAGATATACAAAATGTTGATAATAAAATTAATTGAACAAATAAAAAACAAATGTGTATTTTACAGACATGTAATATGGTCATCTGAAACATCATAATACCTGTTTGTTTGTTTGTTTTTTTCTTTAAAGTGTGGGATGGAGAGACTGAGGCTTTTTAAATTCCCTATCTACTAAGAATTTATTGAGCACCTACTACATACAGGGCACTGCTACCAGCACTTGGGATACATTAGTAAACAAAATGGCCTCTCTTCATGGTGGCTCTTTCCTCGGGATCCCACGTTCTCACCTCTCAATGAGGAATTTGTCACTGGGATTCTGTAAAAGAGAGCCTACGCACTGTCTGTAACCAGCAGCACACCTTTCCTTCCCTGGGAATGTAGTTTTGACAGGGTGCTGGCTTCCCCCAAAGTCCTGTTTTATTAGCTTTCAAGACAAATTGTGATTCTTGCCATCTGTTTCCATAGACTAAGAAAAAATTTCTGAAAATGTCTTGGGTACTTCACCAGTCAGGGTTCAAGTTTTCCCTCAAACATTAATACTAGGTCAACAACTTCCCCTCCGGAAGCAATCAGACCATCCCTTTATTGCCTCAAGCATCTTGCTAGAGTTCACTGGTTGGTTTAGACTTTGAGGCATATGCTTTCCCACCAAGCAGCCACAGACACGCATGCTCCCATCTTACCGCTCAGCCAACATATTTTCATGCAAACAGGTATCGAAGTAACTCAGTGTTTTCTTCTTCCTTCAAATAGTTTCATTTGTTCTAAAAAAAAAATACTGAGACACAAATGGGACAACTTCCACTTGGAGATAATCCATTCACTTTTCTCAAGCCCCCATTTCTGAAGTGGAGACTTCACTTTGTACTGATTAGAGGAATTTCATTTGTAAAACTGAAGAAAATGCAGAAGAACTGAACAGAGTCTGAAAACACACTGTCACTAAGTACAGTTGCACACTCGGCCAGGCCAGTGGCCGCTTCCCATGGCCAGCTCATCCACGTCTGCCCTGGATCCACTGAGGCAGGGCCAGGCTTGGGAGTCTGTGCTGGGAGTGTCAAGGAAGAGGGGTGTTTTACAGTACCCCATAATCCCAGTGTATATTTAAAACAAAATGCTAATTTCTACAACGGGTTGCTGTGAGAACTAAAAGGCAGGAAGATGAAGTTAGGGGGCTAGAGCAGTGGCTTGGTGGTTAAAGCGCTTGCCCGGCATATGCAAGTAATGCCAGTTCGAACCCCAGCACCATGTACACAACAAAGTGTCAGAGGAACGAAAGTCACATAAAAAATTAATAAAAATTGTTTCTCTCTCTCTCTCTCACTGTCCTTCTCTCTTTATAAAAAAAAAATGGAAATTAGGTGTTTATAGCTCTGGCCTGATTATCTGCATATCTCATCAAAATTTCATGTAACTACCCAACATTGCAATAGTAGGTCCCTGAGATGTAAAGGAGTCTTAAGTAATGCTAAGAGAATGCAGTTGGCGGCACAACTTGGAATCTTATAGACAACCTGCTGTATGACTCTGAGTGGTTATTACTATTTTCACTATTTTGAAATGCATTTGTAACCTCCTTATCCATGAATGATTTGTGCTTGCAAAAGGGGTATATCAGTTAATAGCAAAGTCCTCCCTTTATTTTTATAAATATCAGGTATAAGGATGGCGCTTAGAGAGGCATAGTTTATGTGCTTTACAAGTTACTCTTGGTAGCAAAGGCTGCTACATCTTCAGTTTTTATATTCTTTCGTCCTTTCTCCTCATTCCTTATAAATATCCCAACCTCTCAGGGTGAATCATTCAGCAACGCATACTACATGATTGGAGTTAACCCAAATATTTCAATTTGTTTTTATTATTAAGTGTTTTAAAATACTAGCATTAATTCACAAAATAATTGTCCAGAACCTTTCAAGATGATTGAAGTTGCTACCTATCATTACCTCATCCCATACAAAACCATTTGCATTACCTGGGAGATAGCAAGATGGTAGAAATGCATAAGTGTTCAATGAAAAATGCTGACACGAGCTTAGGAATTCAGCAATGGATCAGAAAGATTAAATAGTTTAGGAAATCCAACCCAATCATTACCCCAAATAAATCTTTATATTAGATTATTTCCTAAAGTCTCAATGTGAATTGTAGGATTAGTTTCATCTAGAGTACATGCAATCATTTGAATGTTTAAAAAATATTATTTCCTAAGAAATAATTCCAAATTCCAGAAAAATATAAAATTTTATAGTTAATTATAAACTACAAATAACTATATTACCAATATTTTACCACTCTTATGTTAGGTCAGCCCACCCAATCATTCCTCCCCGAATGTGACCCCAAAACACAAATTTCAAATGATAAATGATACTCCAACCCAGGTGTAAAGTCACCTTTACCAATGTGCTTCTAGTTCAATTTTACTCTTCGGTTTCTCTGGTTCCAACCTGCTAGTTCTGAACTCCATTGCCACCATGCTATTAATTATCTGTCCCCAGCTCCATTCTCCATTTGGCACTCTGAACGATTGTCTGCTAGGGATAAATAAGTTTTTAGTAACTATTTAAGGTTTCTATCTATGGGCCCCCAAACTAGCAGAGCAACTGTTGGTCATAGGCTTTGGAAACTTGCATAGTGGTGCATACCTGCTCAAAAGTACTCTGTATCCCCTACATTTAGATCTAGTCACCCTGGTACAGTTTTGTTTTTCTCAGCCCCTGGCTATAGTGCTTTTTCTGATGAGCTCAGTCCCTGTTGCAATTCCCAACATGTGGAAATTAGACCCATGACCAAGTCATTCCTTCAAGGATCAACTCTCTTTCCCTTTCAAAGAACATGAAGTAGAAGGGAAGTAACAGAGGTTGAGAGGCAATGAGTTAAAACATATCTTTTTCTTCTTATGTGTAAGTTTCTTCCTTTAATAATCTCCTAGATGAGTGTCTTTCAATCTTGATCTTTCAGTCTTCATTGAGAAATTGTATAGTTTGCTACTACTGAAATGCCAAACACTGTTCTTAGGCATTAAAAGTTTTTAATGGAAAATAAGGATTTAGAACAAGCACATACATGGTAATGGTACTCAATAAGAACAAGACCTCTGTTATTGTTTTCTATTCTTTTCTGTAAGGACATCCAGCTTAAAATAGCATTCATGATGTGTATAATCACTCTAATAAATCACATATCATCAACACATACCCCTTGGAATAAAGGAAAAGGAAAACAAATGATTTAGTCCATTAGCTGTCCTACTAAATTTTTGAAAGTGATTAGATTTAGACTTTATTAAAAAAATAAAAAAAGTAAAGTAAGACTCTTGCACCAACTAAAAAAAGAGGAAGGAAGAAGATTAACATTTATTTAATGAATACAGTATGCCAGAAAGCATAATGAGCATTTCAATTATACATTGTCTCATTAAATTTTCACACAAATTCTGCAGGTAGATGCTATTAACTCCCTGGATTTATTCTGTGCTATAGCCACAGGGCTTTTGCAGTACGGTGCCACAAGCCCGATAAATAATCTGTTGATAGAATAGTCTAATGTAAAAATGATAAGCAGACACAGTTGAGAAATCTTAGTCTGGTGATAAACTCAGTCAAGGTGAATCTTAGTCAATTTGAAACTATTACTAATATTTATGGAGTGTCCACTATTTGGCAAGTCACTTATGTGGATTGTCTTATTAATCTTCACAACCATCTTCACAACCATTACTCCTATTTTACATAAAAAGGTGTTGAGTTTCTGACAGGGTAAGAAGCTGGCCCCTAGTTCACAGAGCTAGGAAATGGCAGAAATTCCAGTTTCTGGACCAGGCAGTTACCTGCTAGCAAATTCATGCTTAACCCCTGATCATCCTATCTGTGAAGCAAAGAGATTTGGCACCAGTTATGACAAATGCCAAAACTCACACCAAGTCTGTGTTAATGGGCTACATCAATCTTAGCATTTTAGTGACTTTAGCTGTAAGGCTGATGAGCTTCAATCAATAATTAAAGCATTCTACTTTTCTATGCAGAAGTGACACTTATCAATTATCCTTACCCTACACAAAGAAAGCTTGACATTTTCTCCCTCAAAATTATATTTTAAGTTGGATATGATGAGGCACGCCTATGATCCCAGCAGTTCAGGAGGCTGAGGCAGGAGGATTGCAAGTTCAAAGCTAGCATTAGCAATTTAATGAGGCCCTAAGCAACCTAGTGAGACCATGTCTCAAAATAAAAAATAAACATAGCTGGAGATGTGTCTTGGTGGTTAAGCACTGCTGGGCTCAATACCTGGTACTACAACAAACAGACAAACAAACCAAAAACAACCTTTTAAAACTGAACTTTTTCATAAGCCTTATGCAGACAGCTATCAAAAAGAGAGATGCATGAAATATGGGAATTTCATTCAGACAATGTTTAACTATTCAGAAAATGGTAATCAAGCCTCTAACTTATGTCAATGGAAATCCTTTGATTTATGTGCTGACCAATTAGCTTGGATTCTAGTCATTAACCCATCCTTTAATCATAGCCAGCTTGCCTGAGCACAACAGGTGAGTATCTAGAGCCCCAAAACTTTCGGTTGCCTATAAAAATTGTTTAATTTCTTTTTTTTATTTTTTTTTTAGTATTTAGAGTAGATTTAATTAATAGTAATTCTTTTTTTATTAGAAGTAAAAAGAGATACAATTGAGGGGGAAATATTATCAAACCAACAGTAATCAATGTATATATACTTTTGCTTTGAAATCAGAAGAAAGCTATAAAATTGTAGTGTTGAAATTGATACTCATCTTTATGCCAACAGAAACACAAAATATATTTTTAATATTTTTTGTGTGTGTATGGAGAAAGTGCCCCACAAAAGCTTAATACCTAAAACCAGTGAGAGTAATGCAGCATTACTCTCCATGTGTATCCAGGCAAGTTGCCCAAGCAGATAAAGGCGTACTAAGGTGATTTTTTCCTTAGACCTGAGGTGCCTAGCTACTCTATGTTAAAATCCCAGCGTCTCTGGTGTTCCAGAAGCTGGGGACTTGTCAATTTATTATCTGTGCAGAGAGACCCTTATAACATAGTTCTATAAAATGTCTTCTGAATGAGTCAGTGCTTCCCTGGTGGTAGTCACCAGACACAAATAAATGACCACTAGATTTAATTAAAGCTAAATAATGAAAAGAACTCAGGTCCTCTGCCAAGCACTCGGTTAGTACCTATGGTCAGTGACTATTTGGAAGTGAAGAATGAATGAATGCTTCCAGTGTCACAGGAAATTCTCCTGGACAACCCTTCTCTACAGTGCTTCACCTCCGTTTCCTTCCCTGTTTCCTTCTAAGGAAGTGTAAATAAGGTTTGTCAGGGGAATAGAGGACATCTGGGATTCATTCCTCATTGTAAATAATGCCACTGAAATTCAAAGGACAGTTACCTGTATATATTTATATTTCCTTTAAAGTAATAGCGTAGGGAATTGGTGTTTTGATCCCAGTGTTGTGATTTATAGGTCTAATCTCCGTATTAGACCTATAAATGTGGAAGGTGACAGAGTGCTCTGCAGGACTAAAAATAAAGGTACAATGCCCACCACAAAGTATACCAGCATTATTCATGTCAGGACATCTGTCACCTCCATTTCTCAATGTGATTCTCAGGAAACCCTCTTCTCTCAAATTCCCTAAAAAATGATGGGCTCCACCATCAAGTGATCGTTAGAAGCCACACTTTCTGGGGCTGGAGCAGTGGCTTGGTGGTTACAGCACTTACCTGGCATGCACCAACATGCAGGTTTGAACCCCAGCACCACGTCTACAACAAAGTGTCGGAGCAACAAAAGCCACATGAAAAACTAAATAAAAATTGACTCTTTTTCTCTCTGTCACTGTCCCTCTCTCTTAAAAAAAAAAAGAAGAAGAAAAAGAAGTCCCATCTTTACTCTTTTGCAGATGGAACACTGTTTTTTCAAGTAAAATAAAAACACATTTATTTTAACGGACATGGCTGGAAGCAGCCTTCCATTCCATGTAGGTAGGAGAGGAAATGGAGATAAGTTACTAAATCTTACCCAACCTCTGGTTGAAACTTCTCCAAGACAATCAAAATTCATATTGCCAGGTTTGATCAAGCATATACTTGTATGTTGCTACGGTAAGGTTTGTTAGTCTCTTGTGTCCACTTAGAGATTTATGGGTTTAGGGAGTTTGTGCCAAGTCCCTACTGCTTTGTATTAAAAATATTCAGTTTTGTTATGTTCTGCAGATTTTAGTGTACAAAAGTAAAAAGTAAACATGCCCTGTGTCTCCCAAAGATACAATACAATAACTTAGAATCTGTTTGCAAAACATGCACTTCCAGAGAAGTAGAGCAGTGTGGTAGACTGAACCCTGGTCTCCTGACATATGCACGTGCTAATTCCTGGAACTTGGGAACATTTACCTTACATGGCAAAAAGGGACTTAGCAGGTGATTAAGTCACTGTCTTAGAACTGAAAAATTCTTGCTGGGTTTTCCAGATGACCCCAACTCAAACATAGGGGTCCTTGTAAGAGGGAGGTGGGAAAGTGAGAGTAAAAGATTGGATGAAGGCCAGGAAGATGGCATTAGGGGTGGCCAGTCATTGGGTGCAAGGAGCACGCAGAAACTAGAAGACAGAGATAGGCTCTCCTTAGCGCCCCTTGGAGGGAAGAAGTCTTGCCAATGTCTCAGATTCATCCCGCTGAAACTGCTTTGGGACTTGTGAAATTCAAGTTCATAAGATGATACATTTATTTTATTTTAAGTCACTACATTTTTGGTAACTTATAGCAGCAGCAGTAGAAAACTAACACACATAGTTAAACTCAAACTAAGTCATTTAAATTAATAGTGCACTATAAATGCTAGTGTCAGGGACATTCGTGAAGGAAATTCCAGTGTTGCCATGTATTCTATATAATCTTAGCCAAGTTATTTATCCTCCTTGAACCCTGTATTTTCTCATCCATTAAATAAGTATGATAATAAGTACTTCCACAGGTTGTCATAACATATTTTGGCTCATGGTACCAGCTTCTCCTCTCTAGTGCTCTGCCTAATGGCATATGTGCAGAAACATCTGTAACCAAAGGAGAAATACAATGTCACCATAGAGAGAAGTTCAAAATATTAATTATCCCAACGTCTTACAGATATGAGACTGTGCATTGTGACAGAAATAACTGGTTGTCATAGCTCTCAGTTCTCAACATTACCAATGTACAATTTCCTTTATTTCAGTGCTAAATTTATGTCCACAAAAAATTTTTCAGGTCGGAAAACTGTTACTGATCTTGACTTAGGGAAGAATAGAAATTAAGAATAAGACTCTGTAGATTATAGTTGCATCATGAAGGTATTTTGTTCCTCAGGCAAAATATCACTAGTAAACAAAATATTCAGTTCTGTATTTTGGTTTTCAGTCCCTTGGCTACCAACTAGAGCTACGGCCCCGCTTGGTTTTTAGAAGATCACTTCATATTGACTGATCCTAAGCTCTAATCATCAAAGCTCTGGAAGAGATTCCGGACGTGACTTGGAATATTTAATCTTCAGACAAAATCCAGATTTCATATCCATTTTGGCTCAAGAGCAGAATTTAAAATCTACTATGTATTTCTACCACAGTTTGCTCCTGGAGGAGAATCCCTTTATGTTCCAAGGTTTACTCCCTGATGGTAACTAGTGAGCTGTAGCCTGTCCTTCCCCAAATGTTCACAACATGAAAAAATGGCTTACTATGTCTCTGGCTGTGATCCCAAATCAAAAGCATCTCAGAATGACTTTGCCGCGTGGCAAGGTAAGGTCAAACAGCTTTGTAACTAGACAGTCTGGATGGTCTTCTTGAGTCACTGAAGAAGGCCTGCTTGCTTAAGACAAGTGTGCTGAGCTTGAAACCACAGCCCAGCCCGTACACTGTCACCTTCATCCCTTGTAAAGCTAAGAAATTGTTCTCCCCAATCCCTCTTACCTCCACAACTCAAATTAAGTTAGCTTTCACAGCGGAGGTAATAATGCACACCAGGTAGTCATGTTCGCCGCTTTTTAATTCTGTTTTTTTAAATTTCACTTCTTACATTTGGGCAATGTCGTGGGACTTGTCCAAGTTCTTGTGCTGTGTACAGAGGATGACCAAGCATTGAACAATAGGCGTTGAGTTTGCTTCTCACACACGGGAAGTTTGGAGAGCAAGCGATGAGATGATTGAGCCACAAAGTCAAAAGAGATTGGACCCTTTAGTCACTTGAAACACAGGGGTGCAGGAAAGTTTTCTGAACCAAAACCATCCTTACAGGAGAAGAAATGAACTAGGTCCTGAGCCCCTAGGATCCTATGTCTGTACTGAAGCATAAGCCCCCATTCTAACTTGCCTGCTGCCTCATTAAATGGTGGAGATGAAATAACTATGAAAATTATGAATTAAAACGAGGAAATAAAACTGGCCAAAGTTTCTAAGTTTCAGAATCATCTAAAGCTTTTAGGTTTTGATTTATTTATTCATCACATTGCACAACTTGGTATTCTACGTGGTAGACTCTAAAAATCCCACAAAAAAAATTCTCTTGAGGTTTCTCAAACAT
Organism: Aplodontia rufa; assembly: GCA_004027875.1. Lineage (NCBI taxonomy): Eukaryota > Metazoa > Chordata > Mammalia > Rodentia > Aplodontiidae > Aplodontia > Aplodontia rufa. Next base: position 10,226 of record PVKS010031171.1, read on the forward strand.
CAAAAAATCTTTAAACAACATTTTGAAAAGTTAACTGCAAATTAATTTTTAACACACTGCGCTTTGTACTTATCGTCTCCTTTAAAGTAAGTGAGTTTAAACTTTGAATGAAAAGGTGCCAACAAAAAGTGTTTTGGAGGATTAGGACAACAAATTTGAAACTAAGGTAGAATTTCAGGGTAACAACAGATTGAAAATGGGAGCACGAATGTGTTTCTAAATAGGTCTTATACTACCATTTTGGAAAATCTCTCTTCACTTTTTTTTTGCACAATTTAGACATAATTAAATATATGTAGATGCTAGAGGTACAAAATGTTATAATCTCTAGTGAAAACTTTACTGAAACTCTGTGGAGCTTACTGTTTACATTGTCTTGTTCTGATTTTCTGTTGTAAATACAACTCAATTTTAGAAAAAAAAATTGATCTTTTTAATTAAATTAAGACCATAGTGGCAGCACAGTTTATTCTGAAGAACATTCCAAGGAGCAGACCTCTTCTGTTCAAGAAGTTCTGGCTCACTTCTTTTCAATGTGACATTCTAGAAAACCATGGAGCACCCTAAGAATTTGGACCAATAAGAAAAAGGGAAAGACTTTAGGGATAGAAATAAGAGACTCTTGATATTACTCAACGCAGCCTAGGCCCATTTAATATTTTGTATTATGGATAAAACTTTATTGACAATTACTAGGCAGCAGTTGGAGCCTTCATATCCTCTTGATTGGATTTGTACTACTTTGGGGGTTGTTTTGAGAAATATGAGATTGTAGATAAGCGCTACATGCAAACAATGTGAGAATAAATTAAAGGATGTGTTTTATAATTTACGAACAATGACCAGTGAAAAGGGGAAGAGGCAAGCAATGGGGAGATCAAAAGATCAGCACTAAGATAAGAGGAGCAAGAGTACCCTGAACAGGGCAGTATAAGGGGAGCCTCAATAGGCTCAGTCACTCCCACTTATCAAAATAGAAGCTGAATTCGACCTTGGAACTGATGTTTCCAACCAGAGTCCTGAGGCAGCCTCCACAGGTAAATCAGGGACCTTAAAACTTCAAACATGATAGTAAAGTACTGGGTGCCTATGTGTATTTTTCTAGAGAGGAAACATCATTCTATTAAAGTTTTTTTTTTCTTTTTCAAACTTCAAGATTTACTAAATCTTAGCTGAGCAATTTTCTGTGGTCTGACATCAGACCCACTCAGTCCCAAATGAAGCATAAGAGTTGTGGAAAGCTCATGTAAAAGTGACTGATTCTACAGAGCCAAAAAGGATCTGGGCAGGGTCAGCTGCACAGGGCAGAGTGTAAGACCCTCAAACCTCATCCCCACCAGATGAAATGCCAGCTGTCCTACAAGGTCCAGCTCAATTTGCCCTGACTCTTCACAAACTCGCTGTTGGAATTTATAGTCATAGTATACAGAGAGGAGGAAATATGGAAAGTAAGAAATCAAACCAAAATTGATGTAATAGTAATGAATTTGTCCAAAAGAATGGGTTACTGGAGAAAGCAGATCCCTTGTGCCTTAATGGTGGAGTGTAAAAATGCTGAAACTACCATTGTGCCTTAACGGTGGAGTGTAAAAATGCTGAAACTACCATAACAGAATGGTAGCTGTATGTCCCAGATACTCAGGGAGCAGAGGCAGCAGGATCCCAGGTTTGAATCCAACCTGAGAAACTTAGTGAGATCCTGTCTCAGATTAAAAAAGGAGCACAGGAGGTGTGTCAGGGGGAGGCTCAGAAACATTAGGCATCCCGGCAGGTGAAAGAGGACACAAGACATAGTTGAGATAGTGGACTTGCTTTGATCAGAAGTGCCAGCAGCCTCCAGCTCCACCCCATTTTGCCTGGAGCCAGTTTCATTTACCCCCCTGAGCCATCTCCACAGACCTTTTAAATATGCAGACAGACAAAGACAGCAAACTGCCAACAGGTTACATCAGTGGCTGCATGCTCACAAGCAAATGTTTGTGACCTGAATGTGTACACTAATCGGGGTGCTCACGTCCTTGGCTGCAGACTAAAAGCATTGCCCACCAGAAGCCTCAGAGGGGGAGCCTAACTACAGCCATGTTGGGCCTGCCCCACAATGTGACTCAGTGGCTGAGCATTTGCCTAACTCGTGGGCAGCCCTCAGTTCAATCCCCAGTATAGAAAAGCAATCAGTATGGGGTTTCCTCAAAAAATAAACAGGATTGCTACGAGATTCAACCACTGCACTTCTGAGTATATAATGAAAAGAACTGAAGACATGCTCACGAAAATATTTTTTGATCATATATGGCAACATTACTCATAATAACCAAAAGGTTATTGTGAAGCCACCAAAGCACCCATGATCAATAGGTGAACAAAATGTGGCCCACATGTTCATCTCTAAACTAAAACGAATGGAGACTGTGACCTATGTTGTGACACAGACCAACCTTGACGTCATTATGCTAAGGATAAATCAGCCACAAAAAAAGATAAAAACTGGGGAGGACTGAATTTGAAAACGCTGTACTCCATGCTTTTATAGTTGTGTCATGGTATATTCTAATGTCACGTACATCTAAAGAAGAACCACCAATCATGAATATGTAAAAACGTTTTCCTCCAATATGTAAGACTATGCTGAACAAATAAAAATGAACCAATAAAAAAGTTAAAAGAAAAAAACTATATGATTCCATTTAAATTAAGTACTTAGAGTAGTCAAAATCATGGAGGCAGAAAGTAGCTTGATGGGTACCTGTGGCTGGGAAAAAGTGGTAAAGGGTTGTTACTATTTAATGAGTACGGAGTTTTAGTTTTGTAAGATGAAGAGTTATGAAGAGTCAATGCATAATAATATTAGTATACTTTACATTATTAAACTGCACATTTGAAATTGGCTTAGAGGGCAAATTTTATGCTATATATATTTTATCACCATTGGTTCTTTAACTTTTTAATTAAAGAATGGATCATTCCTAAATCTGTTGACCTAGAGGTATGTTCACACTATCATGATGAGTGAGAAAAACATGTTATGAAATAATAGGTATCTCATAATTCCAATTTTGGAAAATGACCAACATAAACCCATATTTTTAAATGGGCTTATATGATTTTCTATAATCACACTCAACTGCTGGGGGTCCACATCATACTGTATCCAAGTAACTATGGAGGTTAATAGTGTTCTGTTGCCCATCCTTAAGCTTGGGGAGACCAGGATTCTTGTTCTTCTAAGGAGATCCATGGATGGGCTTTTTCAGCTTCCTCAAAGGCCCAACAGCATAATTGAATTCCTGGCTTTCTGTGCTCCACTTCCATCTGGACAATACACCACCCCATTAGTTAAAGAAAAATTATTTTCTAGGATTTAACTTAAGAAACAAACCCTCTTCAAAAAATATTTTGAGGGGCTGGAGAGGTGGATCAGTGGTTCTAGTGCTAGCCTGGCATGTGCAAGGATGTGGGTTTGAACCCCAGCATCACATTCACAGCAAAGTGTCGGAGCAACGAAAGCCACATGAAAAACTAAATAAAATTGATCTCTTTCTCTCTGTCTCACTGTCCCTCTTTAAAAAGAAAATTGAATGTATGGACTTCCAAATAAAGGTTTCATTTACCACCTTGGTAAAGATTAAAGGAATGAGTCTTTTCTAAAGCTACAAAGAATTTTATTAATGGTATTCAAGAACATGAACATGATGGATTCTTACACAGGTGGTACTGACCAGCTGTTCTCTGTGTCTTTTGAGATCACAGCAAAGGGAAAAAGCATTGAATTGCAAAATTAGAGATTTTTTCAATTTAATCCATCACCTGGTGCTCACTCTCTCATCTCCCACTCGCTGTCCCAGTTGTCAACCTTTTCAGTTAAGTGTTCATTACTAAGCATTTCATTTTCAATCCCATTTATTCCTAGCTGGGAGGGCCTGGGCAGCCTGGGGCTTTGATTTATGGAAGTACAGCGAGCTGCACAAGTCCTCTTCAAATCCGCTTCTGAGATGGAGCAGCACCTGACGGAAGCTCTATGCTGCAGCATGAAATGAGGACAAGGCTGAGTCGCTGCTCAATTCCACTCACACCGCATCTCATGCCCCACAACCCCAGGACTCACAGCTTCGCACCCGTGTTATTCTATTTATTTGCTCCAACCTCCAGGGTCACGGGACACTTTGCTATTAGTTCTAGAGCAGCCCTGACAGCTAGGATTTTGTGTATTACAAGGAAGAATTTAATTCTATGCAATGAACCTAATGAAATCCACAGACTGAGCAAAACTAAAGTGACCAAGGCACTTCTGAAGGAATCCGAGCAGCCACTATGAATAATGCTGATGAGAGACACAGGCAGCCAAACTGGGGAGAGATGTGCCAATGATCTGAATCCTCCCTTCCCCCGCATCTGTCCCCAGGGTGCTCCAAAAGTAGACCTCCTTTGGTTTTGAAGAGAGGTGTCTACCAATGTACTCAGAGCAATCACACAAAGAAAGAGCACGGTGTGTTCCACCCACAGGCACCTGATGGCAAAAGAAGACTTTGAAGTACACACTGGAACTTTTTAATGGGTTTGATAGAAAGAACACTGCATGGAATATTCTCACTGAAGGAGAAAAGTGAACGCTAACCCCCATAATGACATCACTGCATACCACATTAGAGACGTTGCTTACCCAAAACCTGTAATTTTCTTGATTTGATCATTCCCATAGGATGTCAGGATATCTCTCAGTGGAGAGATATCAATCTTCCAGCAGCCCTGACATCATAAAGCTGCCTACGCATTACACAGAACAGCAAAGCCTATTCGAGTCCTTTACAAACACGGTCTGCATCTCAGTACCGCCCCATTCATTTGGCTTTGATTTTGCCATTTTCCCAGATTGTGAAAAACAGAACAGTCCAATGGATTTATGGGCTGTGCCACTGCTATTTGCAGTAAATAAGCTCATGCCCTCCAAGATGTACACAAAGAAAGTAACAGAGTCGATGTGAGGGGCAGGTCTCTTTACGGGACTTCAATTCTGCTAGAACCACAACACTGCAAGCTTAGTACTTTAACATTGATTAAAAAAAAAAAGGAAAGGAAGAGGGACAGTGAGAGAGAGAATCAATTTTATTTAGTTTTTCATTGCTCCGACAGTTTATTGTGTACATGGTACTGGGGTTTGAACCCATGTCCTAGCACAGGCCAGGAAAGCGTTGCAACCGCTGAGCCACCGCTCCAGCCCCTTAACATCGAGTTTTGAGTTTGAGGGAAATGGGATGAAAAGACCACACCAATAAATAAATAAGTAAAATCTTTGACTCTAAATTCATCTTTCATTATTTATGATGTTTCACTGAAAATTTAAATTATCAAGCAATTTAACATTTTTTATTATTTAAATTTAGGTGCCTATATATATATATATATATATATATATATATATATATATATATACATATCATTATGTTTTTTCGTTTTGAGTATTTAAATCATAGCTTTTCCCACTGATCTCTTTATGAAAAGGTAACTATAGTCGAGTATGGGATGAAATACTGACTTATAATGTCCAAATAAAGTAAAAAGCCTGATCCAGAAAACACACATATCTCATATTTTTGCATTTTAGTAATGCCTGCTGTAGTATATGTGAATGGGAGAATCAAAATATATGAAAGACAATCTTGGGACTTCAAGCTCTGAAGTTCAGCTGGGAGATGAGGTAGGCTGAAAGCCTAGTGATAGCTGGAAATCAGCCCAGGCCTCCACTGCACGCCCATCTCACTAGGGAATGGTTGGAAAACACAGAAGGACCACTATGGTGTCTTTCCCATATTTGAAAATTGTCAGAAAAGTCTTTCAGGACTTATATAAGAAACTCTCTGTTTTCTGGGCCATGCTACTGACATTGGCTTTCAGACTTCAGCAGTTGTTCCTCAGAGTCTTTAGGAATGACAGGTTACTCATTTGCTGACTTCTCTCCAGCCTGCTCGTGACTTTTCTGTTTGGCAAATGATCTGTTGCCAGTCATTAGAGTTGACAAAGAGGCAAAGGGGGATGAGGAACTCTAGCAGCCTGATTGTCCCGGGGACTAAACTGCTTCACCGCTGGAGTGTGATTAGAAAGGCGCCCCCTTGCCTATGAGCAGGAGTGTCATCACATCCTCTGGAAGGGATCCCATGAGATAGTTTAAATCCTTTGGAAAGAAAGGGGCTTGATTACTACCACGGTTGTGTAGTTAAGTCTGCATTTATTGTGGTGTTCTGTATCTAAAATGTACTTCATGTACATAAGAAAGGAAATCTGCTGCTGATAAACTCTTTTAAAAGGAAGATTTCATCATACACTTAAATCCCTTTGAGGATACGGAATGTTCCATATGATAACTATTATAATTACAAGCATTTGTCAAGATGGCTTAAAACACTCTTATCACAAAAAGCTTGATTATAACAGTGGGTTGATGTGGTTAGCAGCTCTATCCTAGTGATTGTGCAGAACAGCCTACGTTGTACAATTTCTGAAATGGAAGAATGGTTTTTGTGATAAATGCTAAAAGTTTTTAAAAAGCTCCCTTTGTGATTGAAGCACCCCAAGGAAGAATCAGGAGAGCTTAGGCCAGGCTTTGAGGCCTAGGCTGCATCCTCATTATTAGGGTCTCGTGGGATTAATAATACATCTACATCGGTGGCATTAGAAAAGGTAGAGTCTGACATTGTTCCCAACTGCTGACACCACAGATCTGAAGGAGTTTCAGAAGAGCTCAACACACCAGGAGGCTGTTTCCATGACAAGTGATGCGCTAATGAGATGCTATTAATTACATTTTTAAATAGCTCCACATTTATTTTCACCTTTAGAGATTCAGGACACCCAGTGAGTTTCTAGGCCAAGTTTCACGCTCCAAGGTTGCAGTCACTCCAAAAGATTCCCTGATCTATTTCAATTCATCTCCAAATCACAATTAAAACCCAGTGGAACCTACTGAAAATCTCATGGAGCCACTGTAGGGAAAGTGGAATTAACCAATGCCCACTTCATGTCAAATGCTTCCTGGGCAAAAGAAGAAGAGCAGCCAAACAGTAGAAACACACAGATTTAATGAAATGTTTAGGCACCAAAAATTTAAAAATACAGCGCTATTTAATATGCACAGCAAATCGGTGGAAGGAAACCATGATTTTAACAGGCAAGCACATAGTTTTAGGAGATATAAATGGACAATTCTTACACTAAAACATATTGGAAGCTTCTCTGAGAGCTGTAGCAAATGCTTTCAGACACTAGAAGAGATAAATAAATAATTGAAACAGCATGATCTCACTTTCGGATCCACCAAGTTCAACTTAATGAGAAGCTACATCACCTTCCCATATCCAGTTCCTACCCGGAGGGGGAGATGGTGCTGAGATTAAGCCTGACACTGCCTCACGTTCTCCAGCTACTGCATTTTCAAAATTCATCAGCTGATGAAATATTATGGAAGATATTTCAGGCCATTTTTTTTCCGGAAAAGTAAGTAGTTAACTGAAGAAAATGAGGAATTTCATAGTTCAAACCCTACCAGCATTTCCAGACTTCCAGCATCCATGAGGATGAGGACCAGTTCTTCCAGATTCATGGAGAGTGCTTGTTTGTAAACTCATCTGGTCCATCTTCCAGGATTTTAAAATTGCATTCCCTTATTATGTTATTTTATATTGTATTGTATAAACATGGTCATTAGTGTTATTTTCTTTCTTTAATTTGTCTCAAAGATGAGCAAACCCTGAAATTGGCCTCTGAGTACACATAGAAAATTATAAGTGATGTGCGTCCCCCACTGGTGTAAGTAGAAGTTGCTTGGGTGCCCTGAGGACTGGGCCAGGTCTCAGGTTTCCGTGATCATTAGCGCATCACATAGGAAAGCTCTAGGCTAAGTTACGAGGTGATGGAAGGCATAGTACTCATCTTCATGTTTGTGTGTCCAAAAATTGTGCCTTCCATAAGCAGAAAAGAGAAAATAAACAAATTCCATTAGATGGTTTAGAAAGCCTTTAATCACCCTGGTTCTCACTTAAACCCGGTAGTTAGGAGGTTTTATCTCTAGTCGCTTGTTCCTCATCGGGGGCTCTGAAGACTTCATAGGTTTATGTCATAGTCATACAATTACTTAGTACACAGTAAATATTCAACCAAGAATCTGAGTAAGACACCTGGAGCAGAGCAGTGCTGGAGTGTACTGTCACAGACACCAGGACATACGCTGCTGGAGCCCCACTGCCTGTCCCCCACATAGGAAACACCAGTCCATGCCTCTCTGATGCCTCCATTGACCTCCCCTTCCAGGATCATCAAACCATATCACATGTAGATAATTTCCATACCTTGCTAACCCCATTCAAAGTACCTCCCTCCTCTCTTCGTCCAGCAGCCTATAAGAGCTTTCAAACACACAAATATAATATCCTCAACAAAGTCTGTGGGTTGCTGATCTATGAATTTAGGATTTAAAAAAATCTTAATGTGGCCTTCAGTGATCCTGCATGATCTCACTTCCAGCTTATCTAGCAACCTTCTCCCCTGTCCTAGTTATTCCACTCACACCAATTTCCATTTGTTCCCCAAATACCAAATACCACAAGGTCATTGCCACTTTAGGACACAGACAAGCACTCCTTGTTCTGGATGATTTACTGACCCTTCCTTCTTAAACTAGCTACTATCTACCTATCCCATAAATGTGGATCCAAGGGGGAAAATCTCAAGAGAAGTTTAACAAACATGTATTTGGTTCCTAATGTATGTTCTGCTCAGCATAGGGTGTTAGAAGTATAGGGGAACAAATTTTTAAAAAAATGTGCCTCCCCTCCTGCTGGCTATTCAACAAGAAGTCATGTGGCTGCCGGTAACTAAAATTCCTTCACTAATGGCTTAAGCATGTGATGGATATTTTTTCCCAAGAAGGGCAGATGAGACTAACCTTATGCTGATCAATGTCATGAGTTACCAAGGCCCTTCCATGCCTCTACTTCTTATCCTGGTGTTAGTCTGTTCATTCCTACCATCCTTCACCCTAAGATGCTACAGCTCTTGCTATCAGACTTCTGAAGTGGGGCTCCAGAGAGAAAGGGGTGATACCTCCTATCATGGAAACAAAATCTGCATGAGATACTCATGGGCTGGGACAGTGCCCCATTATCCCTCTGTACTGCAGTGGAGATGGAAATCAAATTTTCTTAGTTGTGTAATTGCTACACAGAATAAAACTAAGCTTGTATTGTTAGGAAAAAGGGGAAGAGTGGGTACAGAGTTCTTAAATGAAGCTTTCCATTTAGAGAAAAGTAGATGAAATAATGACTTCTCAAAGTTGTCCACATCTGACCCCTCAGAACCTAAGAATATATATGTCAGTTATATAGTAAATGGGCTGTAAGATAACAGATGGAACTAAGATTGTCAATCAGCTGATCTTAAAATAAAGAGCTTATTCTAAGTTATCTGGATGAGCCACACAGTCAGAAGGCAAGCAGAGGCAGGGCAGCATGAGAAGCCCCTCTGCTGCTGGCTTTGATCACAGAGGAAGGAGGCCACAAGCCAAAGCAAGCAGGCAGCCTCCAGAAGCTATAAAATCAAGGAAATGACATTGCTCCTACTCCTGTAGGAAGGAATGTTCTCTGCTGACACCATGATCTCAGGAAGATTTGTGTTGAAATTTTGATCTACAGAATCGTAAGATAGAAATGTTTTATTGTTCTAAGCTGCTAAATGAATGGTAGTTTGTCACAGCAGCAACAGAAAACCAACGCAGATACTGCTATGGTTTGGATGAGTGCCACCCCAAAGGTCCATGTGTTAAAGACTTGGTCCCCAGGATGGCACTCTTGGAAAATGCTGGAATCTTATGGGAGGTCCTTAGGTCACTGACAGTGTGCCCTCAGAATGGATTGTGGGACCCAGTCAGCCCCCATCTTCCTCTTTGCTTCCTGATTCAGAAGGTGAGTGGTTTGCTCTACCACATACTTCCACTATGAACACTGCCTGGCCAAAGGACCCCCAAAAGAGGCTCATTCAATCATAGGCTAAAGGCTCTAAAACTGTAAGCCCAAATAAAACTTTTTCTCTCTTTGTAAATTAATTGCCTCAGGCATTTCATTATAGTGATAGAAAGCTGACTACTACAGATACCAACAAGATAATTACTCCAGTAGCAATTAACCACAACTACAATGAGTGCTATTAGAATAATGTAATAAAGGCACACAATATAGACTTGGAATTAATATCCAAATGCCTAAATAAAATGTAGAATTTTATGCCTTTCCAGTTCCTGCTTTGTTTCTCATTATCTTCCCTCATTTCCAATGCTATCTCCCAGGTTAACCCTCTAAATAACAAACTCAACTAAACAATAATTGATTAATTAAAGAACAACTAAATGATTAATGATCATATGTTTGACTCTAAAACATAAGGTGAAACTCAAGACTGGATATATAGATTTGTAAACAGTCAGAGTTTAGGTCATAACTGTTCTGATAGAGAATTGAAGAAGACCTGGGTGATTATGAAAACTGAAAAGACAAGAGGGTCAAAGACAGAATCTCAGGAAATCTCAACATCCGGAAAATAGAGATTATTATGAACATGCAGTTGACACAGAAAGATAACAGGCATGTAATAAAAAATGTTTTAAAAAGAGGGATGATTTTATTTGAGTACTGGAAACAGATTCACAAATAGATACAAACACTTAAAGCCTGAAAAGAAATGTATCAAACTGTTAACTAGTTGTATATGGATAGTGTGCATAATTGGTCATTGGTTTCATAGTTTCAATCCTGCAATATTACAGAAAAAAATTAATAATGTTTTTAAAAGTAGCATTGATTATCGTGATCTTTTAAAAAATAACTTAACCATTCTTCTTCAAATTCTCAAAGGGAAAAATCTGTCATCTTCTTAACTTGTGAACAGAGATCTTTTCACTTTGATGCTTGCTGACGGTCTTCACTATTGCTCCTTGACCGTAGAAACCCTCTATTTCTCACTCACCTGGATCTGGAGATCATAGAACAAAAGCGAGACCCACTCAGTCTCTGGACTCCACTCATCAGCCCTGTTTCAGAGGGCTTTGCAAACCGGTACCCACAATTTTCATGTTCTCCCTGTTCTAAAAAACTGAAGTCAATTTAGGTCAGTCCTTGACAAGAAGCCCAAGGACATTTACATCTCAACGGAAAGTACCAGTACTGTCTGTGCATAATCTCAACTCTCTGCTGTTGGTCAGATTTGCCCAATGTTTACACTGGCTTTGCCAAAGCTGTCAATCAACCCTCTGCCAGGAGGCAACGCAAAGACAGGTCAATGCAGAGACTTGAGACTGGGAGAAGAAAATCTATTCTGCTAGGACTCAGAAGGTCAGAGTAACCTGAGAATAATTGCAGAGGCATTTTAAAAGCCATAGATTCACGGACAATGATCTTAATTGTGTGAGAAGGATGCAGTCATGTGCACAAGGCAGCATGAGAGTCACAAAGTTGAGCCTCTCTTCTGACTGATGGCCCTGCCTCTGGAGGATGGATGCAGGGACAGATAACGTAAAAATGTGTTCTAGTTTGTCTCCATCACTTCACGTCTTACTTGTATAGAGAAAAGATCAACTGCAATTCCTTCTTACGCTACATACTTCAAACATCTCTTAGGCCACAATGACATGTATATGTGCCTCTGTGGTGTGTGGCTCAATGTACTCTGAATAAAATAAAATTTACGTGAAGTGCGTCTCCAATTTCATGGAGAAGTATAGTCAAGATTTCACTGCAAAATCCAGTATCAGTGTTAATGTATCTAGAATAAACTTAACTGAATTCTCTTTGCTTTAATTTTCATCTGAAAGAGCAAGCCAAGTCATTTCACATTTAAAGATGAGATTATTTGAGTTTTTTGGTAAGCTCCAATTTTAAATATTTGGAGTTTAATCTTTTTACTATGATAGAATAAAATAAAATAATGTAAATAAAAATGCACATAAATAATTCATAATGCTAGTGCACTAATAGTCAAATCAATGGCTTTGTAGTGACTGAATAAGGAGAACAGATCCTTCTGAAAGTATTGCTCATCTGTGATCTCTGGTGATCCCCAGCTCTACGACACAGCAATGCTACAATTTTGTCCCACAGGCCCCTCCTGCCAGCATCCACAGCCATTTAATTGCTCAATGCTCTCTGGATGACTTGAGCTCACTAGGATATGAATTCTTCAGGTCTTGCTCTTATCAGAGAACTAGCTTTTGTAAATTTTCCACCTACTGTGTTGTGCTTCTTTGCTGTTTGTTATGAGTTCAATTCTCTCAGAATCCTAACACCCAGCATCTCCGAATGACCTTATTTACAAATGGGATCATTGCAGATACAATTAATTAAAGTGAGGTTCTAATCCATTGTGACTGGTGTTCTTATAGAAATGGAAAATTTGGACACAAAGACAGGCATGAAGAAAGGGAAGACCATATAAAGAAACAAAGGGGAAGATCCCATCTACCACCCAAAGATGGAATGGGGACTTCAATCACAGGCTTCAGAAGAAGCCAATCTTGCAGACACCTTTATCTTGAATTAAGTCATAAACCACTCGGTTTGTGGTATTTTATTACAGCAGCCTAGAAAGTGACTATGTCATTTTTAAGTGTCATGGCATTTCACATTTAAATCTAAATTAAATCTAGACTTCCAGAGTTCCAGTCAAGCCATATTACATTTAGTATTCAAATTATTTTCTAGATCAAAGATTCCTCCTTTTTAAAGGGTATGCTCTAAGAAATATTTTCTATTCCTCAGTTGGTTCCAATTCTCAAATTCTTATTTGACATTCCATTTCTGAACAGTTTTTGATTCTATTTATTTTTAGGTACAGAAACCAGAACTAATCACAGAACCCTATGCCCCAATGCAAGGATCAGTCATTTTTTCCCCTCATTTGCAATAGACATTAGAAATTATTGCACAAGATTACTTTGAATATAAATGGAAGTGTAACTGTGGTAACTGTCAACACAGACTTCAGGTGGAGTTCTCTAGGATGAGAGATAATAATGACTCTCAAATCTTTATTCTGTATCATTCCTGATGCTCAAGAATTGTTGCCATATTCCCAAATTCTACCACATTCACATTCACCTATTGCTGTTCATCTTCCGTGCCCTACCTCACATACAATCAAGGGAGATTTTGTCTGCCATTTGTCCTTATCAGTGTGACATTTAATTACCTAGAGAAGTTCAAAGTCATCTGTGAACTTGAAGATTTTACTGGGCACTTCATCTTGGTCCCTTGTAAAAATCTTAAATGAAGCCAGTCCTGCTAATCATCTCTAAAGGAGGGCTTCCAGTCTGCAAGCTAGGAATGGGTTATATAGAGAGGTTCAGGGACACAGTGGCCCTCAGCCTTCAGGTAACAAGTGCCTCTGTCCATGAACCATCCTATCACATGCCTGAGTTGACAGTCATGGTTTT
>PVKS010031172.1:0-23669 GCA_004027875.1 Aplodontia rufa
GAAGCAACCTCTCCACCCCAGCCTGGGGACAATAACCCTGCACTGCTGAGGACATGGAAGTAGCCTTCCCTGGGGCAGTGGTCATGCAGGACACAGCTGAGGTTAGGCCCCACCTCCAGCTTTTGCAAGTCCAGCAGGGCCTAGGTGAGGCACCAAGCCTGATCCAGGAGGAGGGCGCCGTGCTCCAAGGAGATACTTTAACTTAGCACTTAAAGGCAAGCAGACATGTGGGAGGTCCGTGTGGGACATTGATGGTGTAGGACCGTGGGAAAACGTGACAGCTGAAGCAGGCCAGGTTGCTATGTGGCCGACTAAGCAGAGGATCTGCATGCATGTTGAGGCTCAGGGAGTCCCAGAGGAGGTCTCCATCTGTGCCATTAGTTGGCAGAAGGGGACACTGGGCCAAAGAGTTAACCATTGTTCAACTGATGTGCTCTCCTCCAGGGTGTAATAGAGGGGAGGCCCTTGAGGGTGACTGGCATGGAGTATGTGGCACTCTAGAGCACCTCCTCTTTCCTGTGCTATGCACTCTGCTGAGCACATTAGGAGGATGCAGAGCCCATTCCTCTCACCATGCCCCTGAGAAATGAATCTGTGAAGGAAGCTCCAGCCCCCCGGAAGGGCCTTGTGATGGATTTTGTTCGAATCTGAGCTTTGCAGTGGGAACTGTGGCCCCTGAATCCTGGAACTTAAATGCAATGGGAGTGATGGACCCTGGGGTGGCAGGGACGGTGGCCCACTCCACTCCCCAGGCCAGGTGTGTGGTTGCAGTGCTGAAGAGCAGAGTGGGAGAGACAGAGCAGCCCTATCCAGGGGACCTGTGGTATGGTCATTGTGAAATTGCAAGGAGTGGAAGAGGAGGGAAGGCTGTTAATTTGCTGCCTGATCTGCGTGAAGGCAATGAGAGCTGCGATGTCCACACTGGGTCACCTGTGTCAACTCCACCCAAACAGAGGGAGAGAGAATCAGAGGAGGAGAGAGAGAAACAGAGGGTGAGAGAGAGAGAGAGAGAGAGATATTGAGAGAAGAGTAGAGAAGAGTAGAGAAGAGAAGAGAAGTGAAGAGAGGAGAGAATAGGGAAGAGAGTGTAAAAAGGGAATCACACTGGGAGGTTAGGGACAGAAATGTTCCCAACAGTGACTGCCTCATGCTGTCAAATTAAGTCCCTGCCACTACAAGAAGAGGCACAGAGGACATCTCCACCTGACACAAAGGTATTTCTATCAGAGCAGGTGCTGTCTGCTCATCCTTGAATAGATTCCAATGTTGTTATAAATTGTGGTGACCACGCATTATTGTTTCAAAATGATGCAATGCTCTTTTTATTCTTTTTCTTAGGAAGTATTCCCTCACCTCCATTACTGAAATATGCCCACAGTGTGCCCAGCATGCACATTGTCATGCAGTGCTCTTTGGGGCCTCTCCCTCTCTGTCTTTCTGTCCCTTTTCCTCTCTCTCTCTTCATCTGTGAGGATAACTGAGTAAGCAGAAAGTTTCTAAGTCAAATGAACAAAAGTATGACTTGAGTCATGTAAGCAGCAGGCTAAGGTCCCTGCATCAAAGATTGCAGACTAAGAATCCCTTGAGTGAAGGGGAGGCCAGTCTCCTGAGGCAGGACCCCAGCACCCTACTGGAAAGTTACAGAGCTCATCTTTCTCCCTTGCCCATGACCCTCCATGCTATCATGTGGCCTGAAACACCCATCATGAACTGGCTGTTACCTGTCCCCCCAGGCCATGGTGCTGGACTGCCCAGTGCTGTCCATCACCAGTGGAAGCAGTGTGGATGTGTTGGGCCTGAGCAGGCCCAGAAGGCAGCCATGAGTCCCAGGGAGAACTGGCCTAAAGGCCCATGGTGCCTGCTTCTGCCTGCTATCTGAGGTCAGAGTACAATGTTCCTGGATTGTTTCTGGGTTTCTAGTGGAGGAAGAACCTAGATGCATGTCATTAACACCTCTTGTGTGTGGGTGACCAAGAATGCCTGGGGCCAGTCATTGTCTTCCCCAGAAGTCAGCATGTTCCTCTCTGAGCCTTTCCCTTGCAAAGGAGGGGTGCTCCATAGAGGCTATAGCTGGGGGAGGCCAATGATTTTATCGTGGATGGTTTCATTGTTTCTGGAATTGCTCAGGTGGAGGACGAATCGTTGTGGTAGAGGAAAGAGACAACAGCACAAGGTGCATTATCCAGAGCATTCAGATTTATTGGAGGAAGGGAAGTGACCTGCTGTCCTGCCCCTACTGGTGACTGTAGGCGCTGTAGTAAGGCTGGACTGGAATGCAGACGTGGGGTATCCTTAGGATGCTTTATGTGTGTTGGACGTATAATTGAGGCAGAGGGAAAAGTGCTGATCTGGTTACACAGATATTAGTCCTTGAGGATGAAACTCAAGGGACCTCTTTTGTGGTCACAAAGAAAGTTCTCATGGCTCAGGTCAGTGATCCTGCTGTGACAAGTGTGGAAAGAGGAGGGGGCAGCCTTAGTTTCGACATCATCCATCTCCCTGATGGGGGTGCAGAACATTGCAATTGAGGTCAGCCTCTCCTGGTCCCAGCATGCCCCCTTGGACTGCATGTTTTGCTGATCTCTTGTGGGCCCTCTGCATCACTCAGCTATGGGTTGACAATATGATCAAGTGAAAGCAACATTGTCCTTGTTCCTCAGGAGGACACAGGCTTTCTGGACTGGTGCATCTCTTTTTTCCAGGCCCAGAGTCTGACCCCATATTTTCTTAATCTGTTCTAATTTGAGCATCAAGACTCATTTTGGTTTGATGAAGATATGCTTCAAGGAAATTTTTTCTTTATTACCGCAATGATTAGAAATCCTTCATTTGGCTTCTGTGATCTTTCTCCAAATCACTTCCAACTCAGTTACAGCACTTTGCCCGTCCTTTGTAACAAGTGCCAACGATTTTGGAATAGATGGGGCAATCCGAGTAGAGACAGAATCCTCCTTTCTTGACACACTTGTAATGGTCTGATCTGTGGCCCAGACCTGTGAGGAGGCTGGCACCTGCAAAGAGGCAGAGACATACTGAGTCTCTTGGCTTGTGGCCTTGGTGACTGCAGACGCTTGATGAAGGAGGTCATGTCACTCTGAAAAGCTCATAATAGAATATTCTGACACAAGACACCTGCACATAATGGATCTTCAGGACTGTTTATGCAACTAGATAGGTGAGAAGCTCACGCCCAAAGATGAACCTGGGTTTTAAGTGAGGCTTTCTTTTGCCAAGACATGATGGGCCTAGTTACTCCACAAATTACTCCACAAACTGAATACTGCACTCCACCTCACCACCAACTCACATCCCATCAGTGTGCTACAGTCATTGCCGCACTATGAGCGCATCTCTCTGTGACTTCAGATACATGGATTATTTCAGATCTGTGGAATCCCTGTTCTCCTTCCATACCACCATTTCTGTGGAAAATGATCCTTTACTGTCAGGCTGAATTTATGGTTACTCTACAAAGACTTCATAGGTTATTTCAGCTTCAATTTATTCTGCTTTCCAGCTGGTATCTCAGAATCTCTTGACTAGAAAGGACCCTTTGTTGTGTCCTACAGAAGGAAGTCGCTCAGTCTACACTGAACAGCAACCCAGGACCAGCTTTGGCCATCCTCCTTAGTGGATGTTACAGTCCAACTCCTGTCTCCTTAGAATTCTCATGTTGTTGCCCTAATCCAGAAGCCTCAGAAAGTAAGTGTATTTAAAGTTTAGGGACTTTAAAGTGGGTGATCAAGGTTAAATGAGGTCGTTAGGAGGCCTGGATGCAGTAGGACTGTGTGCTTATGTGAAGAGGTTAGGCCAGGACACACAAGAGGAAAGCAGTGTGAGCCCAAGGAGCAGGTGCCATCTCTAGCCAGGGAGCTCAGGAGAAGCCACGCCTGCTGCCACGTGGTCTCAGACCTCCAGCCCCCTGAGGTGTGAGCAGATCTCTTCTGTTGTGTAAGGGCCTAGTGTGTGGCCTGTGTAGTGCAGCCTAGCAGAGTAGAGCAGAGCCCAGGCACCATAGAATTCAGCGCTCCAGAGTCCCATGTCCCTGGTGGAAAGAGGGCGTCATGTTGGTGAGATTGTCCTCCAGCACCTTCCCCAGGGCTGTCTGCTGCCTTTGCAGCTGAGTCGAATCCCTGCTTGGGGAGATGACCCTGTCTTTAGCCATTCTCTCTTCCTGCTCTTCCCCAGGTTTCCCAAGGCCCCATGAGTGGCCCTCCTGATCCAGTCCATTCTAGTCTGCAGGACTCAGGTGAGTCTGCTCACTTCCTAAATTCAATGCAAGGAATTAAGAACACAGCCTCTTGGGGCTGGAGGATTGGCTTATCAGTCAAAGAGCTTACCTGGCATGCACAAGGACCTAGGTTTGAACCCCAGCACCACATACTCCACTAAATGTCTGCAAAATGAAGGCCAGAGGGCAAAATAAATAAAAATTGACCCCCTCCCCATTTTTTTTTAAAAGAACACAGTCCCTGAGTTGCCTCCTGGCCACAAAGAACAACAAGGCTCCATTCCTCCTGTTCTTCCCTGTGAGCTGTGCCATGCTATTTGGCAGCCCCTAGGAGATATGCCATTCACAGGGAGGTGTCTGGAGTTTCAGGAGCCCCACTGCATGTGCTCAGTGGCCCTGTGTCCTGGAGGGTAATGCAGTGACACTGCACCTGCAGAGCGGTCCTGCCCCATGGAGCGCTGTGGGATCATGCTGCATGGAGATGCAGGGAACTGGGAACCAGGTGGAACACTGTGCTTCACCCGGCCCAACTCACAGTCAGAGAACAGTGTTGTCTCAAGGCTACTTGACTGTTCACACAATGCAGTCTCTTGACCTCCAGCTTATATTGTTCCTCCACTTCATGATGATTCATATGGATGCTGTCCAAGATTGCTGAGCTTTTACAGTAGGCTCCTAGAGAACTGGACTATCCAGAAACCCCCAGATCCAGCTCTATGTCCTCTCTCAGAAAGCTCCCAGGGCTGGGAGGATATTTAGGGGATGCTATTTTCAACACGGGAAATCCCTCCAAGTGACATCTGTTTAGGAAGATCAACTCAATCAAAAGTTTGAAAGTGTTCGAATTAGGAAGGTCTATGCTATGCATCCCTTTTCTTGTTGCAATCCTCTCACCCCCCAAAAGAAGAAAATGAGGTTCGTTGGTGTCTGCAGGGCATACAGCCAGCAGTCAGAGCCAGGACCGGAAGGAAGTCTGCTGACCCCTTCTCAGTACTCTCTCCACCTCACCACGCTGCCTGGTTATGGTGTCGAGGTGCTTAGCAAGGACTAATTTCTGGCAATAACTTCAGTGACTTTGTATATTTGGGACCCAGAAGAAATAGCAAAGAACCGAGTGTTTGCGTTCTTCAGTTACGGTCTATATTCTCGAACTAATCTGCATTGTGACTGGTAATCTCTCTGGGCTCCAGTGCCTCAATAGTAAAGCTGAGCAGAGTAGACTTTATGATCTCTCCCTTCTCACCCTTAGACTAGTCACTTTCCTTTATTGGGTGAGTGACACATTCATAGTTGCATTTAGTCCTTCAGGGAATGTATGTCTTTTTCCTAATTAACGTACAGGGAAATTGAGCTCCAGAGAGATTAAATGAATTGTCCCTCATCCCGCAGCAGCTAATGCATGTTCTTCCTAGATCTGAAGTCCATGTTTCTGCCACATCTACTCCAGGAAAATGGTTTGGCTTCCTAGACAACTCTCATAGTAGTGGTCACCATAGTCTTCAAATGTCTAAATCGGCTTTGACACCAACAATTTGGAGCGAAGGCTAACAGTCTGCTTTATTATCTGTTTGGCTTATAAATCATGAGGGAAGAGTTTAGAGTTTTGTATGAAGAGAGGACCAGAGCATCCTCTCTGTTCTTACTCCATTGCTCCTCCATCCCCAGTCATGGAAATTAAGGTGGGGGTGAAGGACCCTCTCAGTTGATTCGCCATTGCTGTGCTGCAGGCTAGAACTTCAGGGATGCAGGGTGACTTGGACACGGGCAATGTTCAGAGACACTGTGGGTGGTCACAGTTTTGCGGGGCTGTTCCAGCTGGAGGGTAGAGGCCAGGGATGCTGCTAGACATCCTATAACACACAACAGTCTCCCAAACAGAATTTTCTGTGCCAAAAGGTCAGTTGGGCCAATGTGCCAGGATCCTGGTCTAGAGAAGTGGGGTCTATATATTGCATTAACATAAAACTCAGTTGAATCTAATGCATAAAGGTAAACTGAGAACAGCTGGATCACTGGATTTCAAATTTCAGCACATATCTAGATCTCCTAAAAGTTTGTTAAAACACAACATTCCCCTCCGCTTTGCCCAATTTCTGAATCTGAGACTCTGGGTTGGGGCTGAGACTTTGCCTTTCCAGCAAGCTCCCCGGTGATACTGAAGCTGCTGGTTTAGAGACCACACTTGGAGAAGCTCCCTTCCAGAACATGGAGCCCTCCTGCATGAACAATCTATGGTGCTTCAGTCCCTGGATCCATCTCCTAGCACTAACTGCAGCTCTTCTCATGACATTCCCCTGTGGCAGACCTGACTGTGTGTATGTGTCCCATAACAGAGGCTGTGTTTCTCTATAGAAGACATGATACTTAACTGGGAGAGGGCCTGCAGGTTTCATGGCTTTTCAGGGCTTCTGAAGGTCTTTGGCTTCCAATAAGAGCACAGGACAGCCGGGACATCCAGAACATGTGTACACAGGCCACAGCATGTGCTTTTTGCAGTGTCAGAGATTTCATGGGTCAAGATTTGGGAGAAGAAGGTAATGGAAGCAGGGATACCACTTATGTTTAAAAAATGCTTATATATTTTTGGCAATAAACTTGGAAACTTACTTGAAATAGGACAATGCTTAGAAAAACACAATTTACTAAAATAAGCATGAGAATTACCAACCCAGATAATTTTTATGAATACGAAAGTTGCTGAGTCTGTGAACAAAACCTTCATCCATGTTATCTTCCTCTATGTGTCAGTCACCTTTTATCACGTGTCCATCTTACTGGACAAGAACTTCTTAGAGGAAGAAAAGTTTATTTTGGCTTTCAGATCCAGATGTTTAGTTCACTGTTGGCTAAGTCCACTGCTCTGGGCCCAAGGTGGGGCAGGACATCATGGTAGAAGGGTAAGGTGGAGAAGCAGCCAGGGAGTAGAGAGGGAAGAGGGAAGAGCCCATGGAAGCTGCACCAGAGCATGCCCCCAGTGACCTACCTCCTCCATCCATGTTCCACCTGCCTACAGTTATACCACCCAGTCCATTCAATCTAAGATGGTCTGACTAGGTCACAGCTCCTTCAATCCATTTCACCTCTGAACATAACTGCATTAGCACAGGACCTTTGAGTGAACACCTCATTTCCAAGTCAAAACAATAGCAAATTTGCCAGGTACAGTGGTGTATACCTGTAATCCCAAGTAACTTGACTGGCTGAGGCAGGAGGATTGAAGGTTAGAGGCCAGCCTCAGCAACTTAAGGAGACCCTTAGCAACTTAGCGAAACCATCTCAAAATTAAAAATAGATAAAAGGGCCTGGGGATGTAGCCCAGTGGGAAATACCCCTTGGTTCAATCCCCAGTAACCTAACTCCCTCCATAATCAGCAAATTCTTTGAAGCAATAAGAGAGAGCATTCAAACGACAAAGTCTGTTTATCAGGATAGATCAAGGGAGAATCCTCCTAACTCATATTTTGGTGTCAACATAGTCATAAAAATTGTATCTAACAAGATTTATATAAAAAATAAAAATTATAGCCATTATATATGCCAAGAAAACACTTGAATAAATTCAACATTGATGTATGATAAAACTTAGAAGCAAATTTAGAAACTCAAGCAAGTTTCCTTTATCTGAGAAAGAATATCTACATATACCTGCAAAAAATTACACTCTTTAAGATCAGAAATTACAAGCTTGATGCCTGGCATTGCCATATGACAGTATTTTTGAGGTGCTAGCCAGGGGATGAAGGTGTAAGTGCAGGGAAGGAAGCAACAGATTTGTCACTATTGACAGATACTATGATTCTCTACTGTTCAAAAAGAATTAAAGTGAAGCAGAGTAGCAAATTTCCTGGGCAAGAGTTCAATAAACAAATAAGGAATTAGTGGATTTAAATTCTATTACCAACCTACAACAAAAGAAGAAACACACCAGACAGGGTAGCATAACATATCAGGTGCTTGGTTATAAGTCTAAGAAAGATGTGTAATACTTCTTTCCAAAAGAAGACAATTTGAAATCAATTAAAGGTCTAAAAAATGGAAATGCTGTATTCAAGCTTTTGCAGGGTAAATGCTAATTCTGTACAAGTTAATCTTCAGTTTAAACTCAGTGCCATCAGAATCCCAAGATGTCCTGTCAGTGAAACTTGACTAGCTGATTGTAAAATCTATTTGGAAATTCAAAGGGCCAAGCACCGCTAAGATCTGCCGAGAGCAGGGCTGCAGGGCTTGCTGTGCTGGTCTGAACTGACTATGGAGCTGCTGTAATTGAGAGAGTGTGCTGATGAGAAGGGAAGACAAATGGAGAAGAGGAACAGAATGGGAGGTGGAGCAGACCATGTGTATGAGGAGGGTGGATGTCAAACACTGTGGCTCAGCAAAGCAGAGGGGGAAAAAGTGCTCCCAGCTCTGGAAATGGGGTATCCACGCTGGAGGGAGCAGCCTGACCTTCCTTTATTCCCTGCAGGGAGAGTAAGACACACAAACACACAGACACTCAGACACATACAGACACTCAGGGACACACGAAGACACACATACACAGTCACCCACACAACACACACACATAGACATGTTCCCAGATACACACAGAGACACACACACTCAGACACAGACAGAAACACACAGATACACACACACACACACACACACACACACACTCTAAAAACCATTGCTAGATGGACCATAAGCCCAAACACGAAAGGAAAAGCAATAAGCTTTAAAAGATACTACTGGAGTCTGTCTTCATGTGTCAGCATGAAGAAAGATTGCTTCTACACGAAATCAAGGGCACACATCCCAAAGGAAGAGTTTTGAACTTCTAATGGCATTGAAATAAAGATTAAAATTTCTTTTCTTTTCTTTTCTGTGAAGAGAGAGAGAAAGGGAGAATCAATTTTATTTATTTTTCCATCTGGCCTTTGGCTCTTGGACACTTAGTTGCATAGTGGTGCTGGGGTTTGAACCTGTATCCTTGTGTATGCTAGGTAAGTGCTCCAGTCACTGAGCCAGCTCTGGAGAGTCAATAACCAAAGCAGGAGGAAACAGTCTTCAAATGCATGTAACTGACAAAGGGTTTGTATGCAGCATACACTACAAATCAATAAGCAAAAACAGATAATCTTATAGAAAATATGGGCAAAAGATGAATAGCACTTCCAAAAAGACATCTAAGGACTATAGAGTACATGCAAAAGGGCTGAACTTACTATTTATCAGGGAAATGAAGTTGAAATGTGAATGAAAAAGCCTACAAATCACCAGAGACTAAAATTTGAACATTATCAAGTGCAGACAAGAATATGAAGTAGCAGGAACTCGCAGTGTGTTGGATTGTGGGAATGTAAGTCAGTGTGAAAATTTTTGGAAAAGAGTTTGGTACTGTCTATTAAAAGTGAATATGTGGAGGCTGGAGCGGTGGCTCAGTGGTTACGGCACTTGCCTTGCATGCGCGGGTACGCAGGTTCAAACCCCAGCACCACGTACGCAATGACATGTCTGAGCAATGAAAGTCTATGAAAAATTAATAAAATTGATTGTCTTTCTCTCTCTCTCACTGTCCTTCTCTCTTTAAAAAAGAGTGAAGATGTGTGTATCATATGGTCCAGCAAAGCTATTTTCAGCACACAGAGCCATAGAGATCTAGGCCAAGGTGGTCCACTAGGAACACAGCTGTTTGCAGCATGAATATTCACGGATACAAGCCCAAGTACACAGGGAATCATTACCATAGAGTTAATTCATGGTGACCTGGGGAGGAGGGGCTGTGGCTGAGAAGGCTGCAGGGGGCCTCTCAGGGGACAGCACAGTCTTACTGCACCTGCCCTGTGGTTACAGAGCATCTGCTGAAAGGTAGTAATTCCTTAAGTTGTCCTTCCTGCCTTATGCACTTTCTGGATCCATGTTCTGTTTTACAATTTAAAAAGTAACACCTAAAGGAGTCTTTTCCTAAAGAGGTCCTTTCTACATCCCTGAGCTGGGAACCTCCATGCTGTGAGGCCAGGCATCCTGTCTTCTCTCCCAGGCCCATTTCTGTCCAGTGGGCACAGGAGAACTGCAGTGCAACACAGCCCTGTTCTGCTGCTAGCTCCTCAGGGGAGGTGACACTCCCACTGAGCTGGGCACTTGCTCTTGTCCTGGTCCTCAGTGAGCTGGCTGAAGAAGTACAAGCTGATGCGTTCTCTGGTGGCCTCTGGGGCTGCTGCGTGAGCCAGGGGAATGCAGGCAGGAGGAACTCGCTTGTGGGTAGAATCATTGACTAAAGCATAAATTTCTTGACTAAAAGACCATCCAGCTGAGGTAGAATGAACTGCAAAAGAACCAGCCTCTGGAGGAAAGAGAGGCTCAGCGTTCCCCCACCCACCTGGGACGGCAGCAAAGGCAGCAAGTCCTGCTCCGCTTGGCAGTCGGGATTGATGGATGCACGGGGGGAGCAGCAAGTTGGGATGTGGGAGGCATGAACCTCCATGTGGGTATGCCACCTAGATTTTCCCAACAGAGGCCACAGATTCTACACCTCTGGTGACAAATGCATGGACTTGGCAGTAGGCAGGGAAACCCAACCAGGAATAGGCTGCAATTAACTTCTGAGCCCCTCGGACGTGTAAACCAGCCAAGCCCCTTTCCAGGTCAGGGTAAGGAAGCTGGTGGCAGGTGTACTGGAAAGGGCTTAGGAGCAAGTGGGCTCCTCCTAGTGGTGCTAAAGTAAAGACTGAGGGCACCTCAGGGGTGGGGTGGGATGGTGGTGGAGATGCGGTCAGTGGAGGCCCAAAAGGACGGGAGCTCCTTTCTAGGAACATGTTTAAGCTCTCTGGGGAAAGTCCTTCTATCCTTGCCACTCCAACAAAACAAGGATAGAGAACCTCTTACACACTCAGGTAGCACAGGAAGCCCCATGGCAAGAGCCAGAGGCAACTGCCAGTCATCAGCAATACCTATTCTGACTCCTGGAAGCATCAGTGCCTTCTCTGTCTACACTGCTCTTGAGACAGATCTGTGGCCTGGTGACACATGCAGAGGTCTTGGGGAAGCCATGTAAGAATGCAGTATTGCAGGATTGGAGTGCAGGTCCCTGCTGACTGGTGTGGAAAGTGAACATCTCTGAGGGTCAGCACGCAAAGATCCAAGGACCGGGCACCAGAGCAGTCCCTGTGTGGCAGAGGTGCTGGGACACTCAGGGAGATGGCGTTCCTGGAATAGGTTTCTCCAGCTCTGGAGTGCTATCCATGGCTTTGTCCTGACTGGTGGGTTTGAGGGTGCCTGTGGCTGCCTGGGTCTTGCTAAGCATGTTTCCTGTCCTGGGCCTTGCTTGGGGCTGCAGGGCACTTGAAAGGCCACATGGTGAGTGTTTTCCATGTGGGATCCCTAGGCCTCAGAAGGAGGATTCCTGGAACTGTTGCCACAATGAGAGGTGGAAGGAATTAGGACCAGCAATTGGGTGGCGCCAGGATGAGACACTCAGGTTCAGGCAGAGAAAGTGGAGATGGGAGCCACAGAATGCTGGGGCATGGTTTCACTTTGCCTTATTTTAAAAGTAGGAAATATGCCCAGAGCAGCAGCCATGTGTGTGAGGCCTGCAGGCAAAGTTCAAGGAAGGGCCCAGAGCTGTGTCAGAGGTGGGTTAGCCTCCTATATTTAAAGGCTGGTGGCCTAGGCAGATGTTGTAAGGGAGATAGCTCCAGGGATAAGAGAAGGTATAGTGGCCCACCTGTCCTCGCTCTAGCTTGCCTCTGTCAACCTCTGGTCACTTCGGAGACCTCTCTTTAACATGCCATTGTAGGCCTCGTCCCTCTTCCGGTTGAAAGCCTTTAGGGCTCAGCCAACTCCAGGGTGTGTCAGGCCCCATGCAGCCTCACAGGGCCTGTCCCCAGGCTATCTCTGGACTTGCTCCTTGGATTTTGGTCCCCTCCACACTGAGCCTCTTCAGCACCCAGCATACCTGGAATCTGCAGAGACCATGAGGTGCCCCATGGGAGCTGGTAGCCTGGGTTGAGCCCTTAAGCTGCTGTCCACCATGCCTGTGACTTTTTTTCCTAAATGGGGGGAATGGTGGGCCATTCCCACAGGAGCACAACAGGACTAAATTGAGAGCATGGGCGGAGGCTTTTAGCCCTCTGTGACTCTAGGCTTTCAGGCCTGCTCTTTCCAGCCACCTGCCCTCTGACCTTAGCTAGTACACTTCTTTCAGGGCTGCAAGTCCATGTGCCCAAAGCAGATCACCGGTGGTGTCAGGTGGGCTGGAAAGATGACATGGTGTTGGGGGCCTGGAGTGACATGGGGGTGCTCTCTGGATCTGTAGTCCCTGTTTAGCTGCAGCTCACTGTTGCCATGGAGGAATGTGACCTCAGCTTTATATGTTGAGAGCAGGTGACAGTCTAAGGGTTGTGTCACCTATCCTGTTATCTGAATGTTAAAAAAGTATTCTATTTTTAAATAGCATGCTACACAAAACAACTCCCATTTCGTCTATACATTTTTTCCTCCTCAAAGAAGCCTTTGCTGATACTGGGAGATCAGCTCAGCTCCTGGTTCCATGCTCAGCAGTCTTTCAAAGTGCATTTATAATAGGATAATTAAACATATAATCGGTTTTTCATGTCCAGCTCTTCCTGCAGAATGGAACGTGCCCACACTGAGGGCCTGCATTTTCCTGACTCTTCCCTATTCCGGTCAATGCCTGCACGTAGTAGTTGTTAGCTAAGTATTGTCTCTGTCAGTGCTTGGAAGCCTTAAGCTTTCTCAACTTCCAAAGCCCTGGCTGAGTGTTTGTCATCCTGACCTCATTCTGTGTTCAGACAGACCATTTGCAGGAGGTGAAAGTGGGTATCAATTGCGGATAGAGAGGAGCTAAAATAGACACCCAGATTGGACTCCTCTACCGGTGGATCATGTGGGCCTTGATTTTCCCAGTGGAGAAGTGCCCATGGTGGATAAGGCTAGCTCTAAGGACTCTCCCTGTAATGGGGATCTTGGTACCCTTTGAGGCCTCAAATGGGCTTCTTGAGGTGGGATAGCACCACCTTAGGGCGTAGCACAGAGTGCAGCTGCACCAAACTCCAAGTTAGGCAGGCAGCACAGCCTGGAGGCAGTGGGCATGGAGCAAGGACCACGGCGATGACAAGGACAACATCAGCACAGGTGTGTGAGGTGACCGACTTGGGAACTAGCTTGATCTCACCTGTCAGTATCTGCAGTCACATCATACATTACACCAAAAATAGCCAGAATTGCATTTGTCATCATAACGTAATTTAAAATTCAAAAAGCAGAGAATAATCTTTGCTGAAGACCTGTGCAAGTGCTGCCTGCCATGTGGTCCAAGGACACCCGCAGGAAACCTGCATAATTTAGGGAAGAGGACACAGGGTGTTAGTTCTTCCCCTCCAGACAAAGCTCAGGGCCCTAAGCAGTTCCTTCCTTGTGCTCAAATGGAACATTTGGGAAATCTGTGACTGCTTAGAGGTAGTGGTTGGCCTGTAGGGCACTAAGGAGCTCAGATCCTCCCTGGCTTCTGCTTGGAGGGGTGGGCTGTGCTCTGTGCTTTTTCTAGGAGGTGGCTGGGCTGTGCACACAGGAGTCATGACTGATCCAGACAGGGCAGAGGGTGTGGCCAGGGAGGCCCTGGGCACCCTGCCCCATGCTCCTGCTCCAACTGCACTCTGACAGTACAGGTCAGGACTGGCCCCTGAGCCTGCTGAGTCCTGAGAAAGTGGGGCGCTTTCTGTGCTGGGAATGAGCGGCTTGTGATTCTAGTCAGATGGGACAGAGGGATATAAATCTCCTTCTATTGGAAGAAGTGCTTCAAGCTGTTTTGAGTTAGGAATGTGAGAAAGAACGTTTCCCGGCGAATCAGTAAAACACCCTCATCCACACACTGAAGTAGGAGTAGAACCAAGCAGCATGTGCTTCTTCTCAATGGTGTATTTTGGTATTTTCCAGTCTTTAAAGAAAAGCAGGTTTCCGCTCTTAAAATGGATTTCTGCACCTAGAGTTTCTTTTGGCAGCATGAAGATCTCTGCATTTAGAATGCTTTGGTAGCCAGTTTCGGAAAGGAAAATGAAGGCCTAATCTGCCCTAATTATATCTAGAATGAAGCAATGGCCTGCGTAACAGCCCCTTTCAGAGAATTTCTCAGCAGTTCTTTCTGCACCAGGACCCATTTGGTAGATGAGGAAACTAATGCTTAGAAATACGTGGCTTGCCCAAAGTCACTGAGTGACTGAGCAAGAATAATCCTGTGTCCTTGATTCCTCCTGAGGAACCCCTTTCTCACATGAGGGACACTGTGCTTTGGCCCAGAGAAGCTGGCAACTCTGGCTGACCAGAAGCCCCCTATGTTCACTGGGGAGATGTACTCTGAGGAAGGTGAATGGATTTCCCAGGGCAGGAGGAAGGTCGCCCATGGTTCCCTGACTGTCTGCAGGTAGTGACTCCCAGGCACTGGTTGAGCTGGCCTGGTGGGAGGGGTGGTGGCACCTTGCCTACTGTAGGGCACTATTGCAGCCCCGCCCAGTGACCTGGGGTGAGGAGGGCAGGTGCCTCTCTCTTGATGGGAAGCTGTCCTCCCAGCTTGAGGAGCCTTGCTATAGGGGAAGCAGAAATCCCTTCCACAAAGACATGCTCTAGATGCCAAGGACAAAGATGGGGGTGGGAGATGCAGGGGGCCACCCCTGAGTAGCCCTGAGACCCTCAGGCCTCCTTGCCCTGCTACCCAGGGACAGCTGTACAGCTGCGAGCTGCCCACTGCAGGCCCTCCAGCCTCAGGTGCTGTCCTGGCTCAAGCCCCTCACGACATGGATATAACTGCCTTTGGTTCTTGTGATTCCTACACTCCCCCTTCCTGAGCAAAGTTTTCTAGAAGATTCCATGGCTTACCTGGGTTGATCTGTGAGAAGAGAAAAGACAAAATCAGTAGCAAAAAGTAGTGAATCCTCATGGTGTCAGGCAGACTGGGCCCAGAGGGCAGGAGAGAAGATGAGACTCCCAGAAAGCTGAGCTGCGAGAGGCGAGAGGCACGGATGGCCGGATTTGGGCTGTATTTATAGGGATGCAGGATTGCACAACCTCTTGAC
This sequence comes from Aplodontia rufa, assembly GCA_004027875.1. Lineage (NCBI taxonomy): Eukaryota > Metazoa > Chordata > Mammalia > Rodentia > Aplodontiidae > Aplodontia > Aplodontia rufa. Next base: position 15,298 of record PVKS010031172.1, read on the forward strand.
AAGCGGAGGGAGGTGTCGCAATCCAGAGTGAAGTTCTAGTAACTAACCCTCTTGTCATTTGCCCTGAGTTGTCTACAAGTCATGTGGGCACATTTTCTCTGTCCAGCTGTGGCTGGATTTTGCTCTCAGCCTGGACACCCAGACTCAGGGCCTCCTGCCAGGCCTGTTTGCTTTCTAGCATTGGGCGGGGGGTGGGCAGTCTGAGGGTCCTCAGCAAGGCAGCTCACACTTTCTAGGAGCCTCCTGTTGCAAACGCTTAGGGAGCCCCTGAAAAGAGACCTGAAGTCCAAGCTGGTGGCTCTGGGTTCTGCTGATTTTGGTGCCTTATGCTTAACTGGGTCCACATGTCCCTGGGTGGCTTCTAGCTTCACCCCCCAGGATAGCAGATGAGCTGGTTGCAAGGATAAAAGTTCCTCCTCAGTCTGAGGTTGTGTCTCATCTCTTTTGATGCCAGCTTGGTCTTTCCCTTTGGTCTCTGTTCCCAGAATGTTACAGTGTGGCTCCTCAGGGAGGGAGCCTCCTTCTTGGGCCCAGAGGGGTGTGACCCCAGGAGCTGTGCCTTTCAGCTGGGGTGTGGTGATTCCTGTTCTAGGAGCTTCAAGTGCTCAGTGATCTTAAAGTTTCTAAAAGCATTTATCATTGGTCTTCATTTCAGTTCTGTGATCAGCATTCCGAGTATCTCATTAGGGGTCTAATTTGCAAGCAGTGGAACAGGCTCTGGCTGGTAAGCAAGAGAGGAGCTTATTAAGAGGCACTGACCAGCTCAGAGGATCCTTGCTGGGTCCAAGGTGCTATGCCTGAGGCTCAGCTTCCAAGACCAATGTCTTCTGTGTGCCACACACTTGGTTTGCAGTGAGAGATAAGCCTTCTGGTGGCCTCCCTGAGATTCTGACTAGAGAGGAAGCTGGGCAGGGCTGGGGAATGGCATGCAGAGACCCTCCTGGCTGGTGCTGGGAGGTGATTTAGTCCCAGGAGGTCAGGAGTGCTCTGGCCCCAGAACCTTGGCCTGCACCTGCCACTTTAGAGGGTGAGGGCGGGAATGCTAAGGAATTCCCTGAAGCTCAAGTTGAGACAGGTGAGTGAGTCTCAGCTTGGGTAGTGAGGACATCCTCACTATCCCTTCCTTCCTTCCTCTTTACCCTGTGGATACTCTAGCACCTGGGGTGGAGCAGTTAGCCCAGAGCTTAGAGAACTGGGCTTGTCAGGTGATGGCTCCAGGTGTTCCACTTACCAGCTCTTGGCTTTGGGCTGCTGATTTCAATTCTCTGCATCCTAATTTTTTTTTCTCTTGTAAAATGGGGACAACATTGCTTAGTTAGGCAATCATTGTGTAGGGTAAACTAGGTAACAAAGTGTAAAATCTTAGGACACTACCGGTGGTCACAATCCGTGCTCAGGTTGTGTCCAGGTGTGTGTGGAGGGATTGGGATCTGTAAGGCTGTATGGGGGAAATAGGAACCTAAATTTTAGGACTGACTTTTCTGCTGTGAACCCAGACAAACATTTTTAAGGCTCTGTCTACAGAGTGTCGACCACGTTGTGTTAATTTGCTAGTTGGCTCTCAGCAGGTAACCTTAACTCCAGAGCGGGAGCATGACCCCGCTCTCAGCAGGTAACCTTAACTCCAGAGCGGGAGCATGACCCCATAGCCCTCAATGGTACGTGGGGAACACAGCTCCTTCCCTGGACCCTGGAGAAGACTGAGATGCTCAGACATCCCGAAAGCTGACGTGCCCAGGTCAAGACGAATGGATGGGAGGTCACTAGCACTGTGCCCAAGGGAGCCACATGCAAACTGAATGCAGCCTCTGCTGTTTGTGGGAAGCAAGGACCGGGAGTGAGACTGGGGCCAGAGTCCTGGCAGGTGACACACAGGTGGAAGGGAAGGGGACACTGATCTGCCTGGGGCGATGAAGAAGTGTGAAGGCAGAGGGAGGCAGGGAGGAGGTGGAGGCAGGGGAGAGCTCAGCAGGTGAAGAGTTCTTGGGAGGACATTTTAGGCACAGAGAGGACTGAGGCCATTATATGAGGGGTGTGTGTGTGTGTGTGTATTTTCACAAACTTAATCATCCTAACGAATGGTGTGGTTTTCTTCCTAGGCAATAGGAGGGCTTTGGAAGAGTGTAATCAGGGGTAATAAATGACCCCATTGCCATTTTAGAAATAGTCTAAGGGAAGTGTGGCCAGTGCATGTGGTGGGAGAGCAGCTCGGGAAGACCTGTGAGGGGAACTTGGACAAAGGGCACCTTGATGAAGGTCGTGAAGGGGATGGAAAGATACGTGGATTTAAGAGAGATGAGAAGCTTATGTTCTTAGGAGTTGGTGGTAGATGAAATCGGCTGGATCTTTGGCTCTTATCAGTTAGAAGGTGATGTTGCATGCTGAGGTGGGAGAAGTAGGAGGAGGGACCTCTACAGGGAAACAATGTTGGGCTTGAAGATTTTTGAGTGTTAAGAGGTATCTCATCTTTACTTTTCCTAGAAATAGCCAAGAATTTCAGTTAGTGAAGTGAACTGACATTTGAGAAGGTAATGAGGGGAGAAGTGGCTTAAATCAGGCCAAAGAAGAGCCCTGGAGCTCAGTCCCAAAGGGAAGCTTGGGGACAATGACAAGAGGCACTGAGTGGTCCCAGCCAAGGGATGTCAGCCATCAGTTAAATCTGCTCCTAGCAGGATGTTGATTCTTGGCATTCTGATCCAAACATTCATGCAGATACCTTCTGCAGAGAGGCCAGTGTTGCCTTCTAAACTGAAGACTGATTTGCATGGAAGAGGTAGCAGGGTCGTAAGTGAACCCAGATAGGGCTTCAGCAGTGTCTGTGGCCACAGGACAACCATGAGTGTGCATGAGGAGGTGGCATTTGGACCTCAATGGTAGGGTGGAATGCACGCTTGGATCTGGAGTTGAGGCTGTGGCCATGAATGAGATCACCTAGGGAAAGGGTTTAAAACATCTCAGATGCAGAGGAGAGAAGCCCTCAAAGAAGAAGGAAGAATCACTGGGGAGGGGCAGAAGTCCAGTGTTTGAAGAGGAGGATGGGCAGTCACTGTCAAAGATGGAAACTCCCCCAGGTGCAGGGGCCATTGCCAGGTGTCAGTGGGAATCCCATCAGGCAGAGCCCTGAGGGAGGACGTGACTTTGGAGAGTTGAAGTGTTAGCAGTTGCTGGGAAGGGGCATGCCCTCGTCCCAGGTACTGATGGGGAGACCAGAGCTGGGGCAGCTGCCACAGGAAAATGCACAGACTGGAGGAGAGGGTTTGACTTTGTGTTTACCATGGGGCTAAGGGCCACTAAGGGTAAAAGCAAACAGCAAGAATGAAGTTGAATCCTGCAGAGAGCTCAGGAAGTGGAATGAGGTCCCTTAGCTGGTGGGCATGCGGACTGAGATGGAGGGATGATCTTTGAATGGGAGGAGGGCATCGCCAGCACTAGGCAGGGGGAGACGTGGTGAACGTTCCTCTCTGGATCACCCATCTTTCCTGGTTAAGAGTGAGGCAAGGCCACTTGCTGAGAGGAAGGGTGGACTCCAAGACTGACTTTGACCTTGAACTTGCAGCCTCCAGAACTGTGGGAGTAAACTGTGATTTAAGCTGCCCGGCCTGTGTCATTTGTTATGAGAGTGGTGGCAGACTAATACAAGTGCCATCTGCACTCTTGGCTGAGTCTTCCCAGAAGCACAACCTCCTGTCCTTCCTCCTGTTCCTTCCTATCTGATGTCCTCGTTCCAGAGTTTTACAATGCTTATTTTGCTGTGTCTGTAAACAGACTAAAGTCCTTGTATTTACTCTGCTTTGGGCCGCATCTAGCTGGCTACCTCCATACTCCCGACTGGATTTGGAGAACTGTAATCGTTGCTGCGGCCAAATGTGCACTGACTTTTCTTCAGGGAGGAAAGCCAGATTTCTAAGTTAGGGATGTTTCATTTTTGTGTTGAGATCGTACAGATCCCATTAACAGGGACCACAGCTTGCAACCCTGCTCCCTGCTCCTTCACTCGCAGCCCCTTGATGGTCTGCAATGCGTGTCCTTGGTTGCTGGTCTCTAGCGCAAGAACCGCATGCCCCGCTGCTGGCTCTGCTTGGAGTGGGACTGTTGCTGTCAGGTGTTTGTCACACCTGTGAAGCATGAGACCTGGGTCTCAGAAGGGAGGGGGCTATGTGGGCAGGGGCCATGCAGGGCAGCAGCTGCCTGGGGGCCCTGCCTGTTAAACATCAAACAGGACTCTGTGCTTTCGTTGTGGGGTTGAGCAGGCTTCTCTTCCAACTCAGGTGCACTTCAGAGAGTCTAAGCTCATTGGGCTGGAATAGGCTCCTCAGTGCTGGAAGGAAGAAAATGGAAGGGTTTAGCCTGACCAAGCACCTCCCTGGGCAGATGTGATACTACCATGAATGTGTCTAGTCCTCAGCACCAGCAGAGGCTGCGTTGGAAGGGAATCAAGCCAGTCCAGGTTGGACAGACTGAATGCAGCTCTTTCTCTAGGTAGATGCAGGGTCAGCTTGGGCCTGGCACACAATAAACAAAAGTGTTTAGTAATGATTGTTCCTGCAATGCTGATTTCTTTTCTCCTTGGTGTGAGTCATCTTTACCCCAGATCTCTAGATGATGCAGACAGGCAGAGAGGAACCAGCTAATGAGCAGGTGCAGAATTAATCCCACTGGTCAATGGGGTGTGGAGGGCTGCCCTCGTTTTCAGAGATAGGGAAACCCAGGCACGGAGGGGAGTGGCCATAGCCTCCAGGGAGACTGTCCCCTAGGCAGAAGCCACCGGGCTGAGGAACTGGTCCTGAAGCCTTCTCTGCTGTTGTTTTTGTTGGGTTTTATTTATAAAAATAATACATATGCTGTAAAAAGTGAAAATGCTGCTGCTGTGTATGAACAGAAAATGAAAATTACCTCTCATTTACTTCCTACAATATTCAGATTGCTAACAGTTTGATCTCCCTCAGCCTGTGACAGCTTCCTCCACATACATGAAGCCATCTGTTCTTATATGCCTCTCTCTCTCTCTCTCTCTCTATATATATATATATATATATATATATATATATATATATATGCTGTAACCCTGCTCTGAAGCTTGTCCCCACCAACTTAGCCACTGTACATCTTTTGATATCATCAGATCAACTTCATTTTAATAAAGCATTTTCAATACCTCAATATTCGTTTACATGGAAGATATATATGGGTACAATCTGCAGGAGAATACTTTAAAATGCTTAATATTTATTTAATTTTTAAATATGAATGTTTTAAAATATTTATATAAATTGAATATTTGTTTAACTGGGTATGGAGTCTTTGGATAAGAGGAATAAGTTCCAATGTTTTATAGCACAGTAGGGTAATGATGGATGGTCAATCATTAATTTTGTGTTTCAAAATATCTAGTAGAGAGGATTTTGAATTTTACCAACACAAAGAAATGATGACAGTTTGAAGAGATGGATATGCCAAATATTCTCATCTGGTCTTTTGCATTCATATATTGAAATATCATCACACTGTATGCCAGAAATACATACAATTACTGTGTCAATTAAAAATAAATGTTTTGAATTATGATTGGATGTACCTAACATAGTAATTTCCTGTTTTGACCATTTTAGCTGTGCAGTGCTGTGGCACTAAGTATGTTCCCCATGCTGTACCATCCCTACCACCGTCCATCCATGGATTTATTTTACCTTGCAAAACTAAAACTCTGTACCCATTGAATAAAAGTCCTTGTTCCTCCTCTCTCCCAGCTTCTGGCAAGCTCTGTTTCACTTTGTGTCTCTGTGAACTTGGTTCTTTGAGGTTTATTATGTGAAATGGGTCATCCAGTTCTTTCTTTTTGTGGCTGGTGTATTATTATGGTAGAGGTTCATTCATGTTACCACCTGTGTCCTTAGAGAGGCTGGTTAGTGTCCTGGTTATGTTTGGACAGCTCTGCTCTTATTCATTCATTTTGCTCATTGGTAGATACTTGCTTAGCCTTCATTTTTTGGCTATTGAGAATAATGCTGCTGTAAATGGGTGTGCAAGTATGTTTGTGCTTCTGATTTTGGATCTTCTGCATGGACACCCCATAGACTTTCTGGACCACATGATAACTCTGTCTACCATGTTTTTAAGGAGCTCCTTAGTATTTTCCACAGCAGCACAGTTTGCATCCTCAGTAGCAGTGCACCAGGACTCTGATTCCTCCACAACCTCCCCACTTGTTTTTTTTTTTTTCTGTTTTTATTTTTTTCCCTAATGGGTTTGAAGTGGTATCTCACTATAGTTTTGATTTGCATTTTCCTAAAGATTAGTGGTCTTCAGCATCTTTTCATGCTTTCACCAAACTGATTGATTCAGTGCCATCACTTATCAAAATCCCAATGACATTTTTTTTTCTTTTGCAAGAATAGATAATCCAACCTAAAATTTATGTTGTAATTTCAAGGGACCCTGAATAGCTGAGGCAACATTAAAAAAGTAGAACAAAGTCAGAGGACTCATACTTCATGATGTCAAAGCTCACTACAAAGTCACAGTAATCAAAACAATGTAGTACTGATGTTAAGACAGTTGCATGACCTACCAGAACAAACCAGAGATTCCAGAAGTAAATCCCTGCACATATCACTGAATGATTTTTGACAAGGGAACTAAGGCTTTTGAGTGTGGAAAATACAGTCTTTCTAAAAAAATGGGCTGAAAAAGCTAAGTATCCATGTGCGAAAGAATAAATCTGGGCCCTGACCTAATGTACATAAAAATTAACTAAAAATGGATTAAATACCAAAACTGAAGAGCTAGAGCTTTAAAAACGTTAGTAGAAACAGGGAAAAATGTACAACAGCAATGAATTTGGGGATGATTTCTTGGTTATAAAGCCACAGGCAGCAAAAGAAAAAATAGACAAATCTAACTTAATCAAAATAGAAATCCTTTTGTACATCAAATATCATTAATAATAGAGTAAAAATGCCATGCACAGAATGGGAGGAATTATTTTGCAAGTCATGAATCTAAGGGATTAATATTCAGAAAGTATAAAAAAGTCCTAAAATTCAGCCACAACAAAACCTTGTTCAAAAATTGGCAAAATAGATATTTTTCATAGATGACCGTAGAAAACTTGTTAACCATTATTCCTACTAATAGATGTTAGATTGCTCCTTTTTTGCCTATTGTTATAGTGGTAAATAATCAGTAAAATCTATTTGTTCTATAAGACTGATAAATATGTGCTGTATTTACTTATATAACAAATACATATTAAAAATCTGGTAAGTGAACTCTGCTTTTAAAGAGGATGTCATTGAACCTATTTGACTATGATGGTGATAAATCATGAAGGCAAAATACTTCGTGCTGTGAGGTAAATAACTTAGCTGGCCAACACACAAGGGACAGAGGTGATATTGAATTTATGGCATAAACTCTTAGGCTAGATTTGCTAGCTGAAAGGTTAAAGGGTTCCACATTTAAAATTTTAATAAATTCTGTCAATTTGTCCTTCAGAAGATTGTACTAATTTACATTCACATGCAAAAAATAAAAAGTATAGACTTGTACTTATTTCTCCATAGTGCCATTTATACTGGCCTGAATTTGTTCATTGATTTATAAAACATAAACTTTGGGGGACATTAATGATTCTTGTTAAAAATCTGTGTCTAGGATTTCATTCTTCAATGACCAATAATTTTCATTGTAGAGATCTTTGATTTCCCTTGTAAGGTTAATTCCCAAGAATTTTTTTTTGAAGATATTTTGAATGGGACTGATTTCCTGATTTCTTCATCTGTCGTATTATTATTAGTGTATAGGAAAGCTATTGATTTATGGGTGTTGATATTATATCCTCCCACTTTGCTAAATCTATTTATGAATTCAAGCAGTTTACTGATGGAATTTTTTTGGTCTTCCAGATATAGGATCATGTCATCAGCAAAAAGGGAGAGTTTGACTTCCTCTCTTCCTATTTTTATTCCTTTGATTTCTTTCTCTTGCCTAATTTCTCAAGCTAGGGTCTCAAGAACAATATTGAATAAAAGTAGTGAGATCCGACAGCCTTGTCTTGTTCCTGATTTTAGTGGAAATGCTTTCATATTTTCTCTGTTTAGTATTAATACTAGCTGAGGGTTTAGCATATATAGCCTTACATAGTTCAGAAATGATCCTTTGAACCCTATCTTCTCTAGAGTTTTGAACATAAAAGGGTGCTGGAATTTATCAAAGGCCTTTTCTGCATCCATCGAGATGATCATATGGTTTTTGTCCTTTATTCTGTTTAAGTGATGATTTATATTAACTGTTTTGCATATGTTGAACCAGCCCTGCATTCCTGGGAGGAAGCCCACTTAGTCATGATGGATTAGTTTCTTTTTTTTTTTTTT